>SRQM01000262.1:0-38157 GCA_018360465.1 Claviceps humidiphila
TTTTGAGGTGTTTTGGACGTTGCGGCAATAAGAATTGGGAATTTAGAATTGATAGTTTGGCGGGATTGGTGATTTGATGGAGCGTGTCTAATGGTGGGCCGTATTCATTCACGCAAAGTCACTGTACTGGTGGGGGATTCAATTTCATCCCCCCCTACCTTACAGGTAGGGGGGGGCGCATAGGAGCGATCTGCCCCTTAAGGTGCGATTGAAAAAGGTACATAGCTTCCCCGCCATTTCCACACCAAAACAGATGTACCTCGGTTTATCTCATATTTCGGCTTTTGTGAATACAGAAGACCGGCTTTGGTGGAAGCTATGTACCTTTTTCAATCGCACCTTAAGGGGCAGATCGCTCCTATGCGCCCCCCCCTAGGGGGGGATGAAATTGAATCCCCCACCAGTAGAGAACACTTGTTTCTAGTGATAGCAGCGCTTAGGTGATACATGACTGTATGTAGTTCAGGTCAGTAAATCGTTAAACTCGTGGTGCAACCTCAAGTAGGTGTAGTGGGAGCCCTTTCTAGATTCCATTCATAGGTACTCTGGAGTTCTAGACACAGCACAACTTACAAGCGGCATTATTTTGTGGACCGGGTGCTGAGAGTCTGAGACAGGTGAAACTAAAGCCGCTGCTAAGCGGTCCCCGAAGGCATAAGCCGCGGAAGTGATTCAAGGGAACTTCGTGGATGATTCGGCGAGTCGGAGGCTGAGGGTTTTCGCGAATGCAAGAAGATGAATGGTACACAAGCCTTCGTACAATTTGGGCTTTCTTGCGCGGATCGCTTGCATCGTGACTTGCAGTACCCATGTTCCAGGCCATGTCAACGACGTTCACAGGCCCTTTGGGCCTCGGTTGTCCAGACGTTCTCTGTCAACATAAGTTATAACCTTCGCTCCGGCGCAAGCGCCTGTTGTAGTGCAGGCGAAGTTGATGATCAGAGCATCAGTTTGCTCGAAGAGTCGAAATGATCCCTATTGTAGTTGTTGACCTGTCAGCTGCGCATTGGTTGGAACATAAGTATCATGTCTATCTTCGAAGCTACGCCACATAGTCTCTTTTATTCGCCAGGTCCCGAAGTCTCGAAGTGGCTTGATGACACGGCTTTTCTGGCACTGTCGATACCCGAGATCGGGTTGTGGTACGCTTGGATCTCCCGGTCGGTGAGGATCATCCCCCCGTGGCAGTTTATTAGGTCATCTCGGTGTAATGAGATGCTGATTCTGGATGGTGAAAAGATTTCGGCGTTGCCACACATTCTTCATTTTCCTAATGAAGGGCAGAATGAAGCGCCAATATGTACATACCCCCTCTGCATCGCGTTCCCTTCGCGTTTTGGCTTCAAGGCCTTTCGGATCATCGGATGGCACAGAATGCAGTTACGCGAAGCTGTAGGGTTATACAAGCGCGCCACGAGGTACCTAGGCAACACTTGACGGGAAGGGTCTGCGACGCAACTACGTGGTTTCTTTTGGGTCCCTTTTTTCTTTTTTTCTTCTAAATATAGGCATCAGGAAATCTCTTGCATGGCCTTTGCCTTCGGCGAGAACGTTCGGGAGCGCGGCCGAGACCCGCTGGCCGTTCTCGCAACGCTTCGTTACGGCGATCTGTGTTGCCGTAACCGATGAGAGATGGCTCTGCGGCACTATTAGCGCATTCTCCTACCCGATCATCTATCATTGGCTAATAATTACGTGACTCTGAAACAAGGGACGCAGACTTTTGCCTACCTCTTAGCTCATCAAATTATCAATTCATCAGTATAAGCTGGCAGATGAGATATGATGATCTGATGATGCATATGATGCATGATCTACATATCTAGGTCTGCTGACCACCGAGGCTACATATACATGCGAGGGCAAAGCCCTAAAGCGCTACCTCCAATATAAGCCACTGAAAGGCTAAAGCCTGCGACCAAAGCCCTCAAGGGTTGACGAAAACGAGCCCGTACAGGACGCCGCGATCCAAGCCAACTTGGTGTTGTGACAAGGCGATGCAGTTCTTTTCCATTCGCGCATGGCAGGTATGTACTTGCGTTAACGAAACAGTTGCGCGGGGCGTCTCACTGTCTCAGTATCTTGAATGTTGAGCTATGACGCGATTACCACTGGCTGGCTGCAGTCCCGTGACCTGGAGTGACGGATAAGCGCATGCCTACCCTGGCGGTATTTACCTTCTAGATGTCCTCCGTATGGGCCGAAAACGAGGGACCGGGCGCCGGGCCGCTGGAAGATCTGGCATATCACGCTCTGTGAGTTGACGATAGTCTCAGTGCTCATAGTAAGTACTAAGAAAAGGTCCGCTCCCGTGAGATCGGAATAAATGATGGGCGCATGGCTGGAATCATTGGTCCACAGTGTCTCGAAGGGCATAATACCGAGACAAGTCTACACCGAGTCACCGACTATCGAATGCTCGTCGACGGTCGTTGCTGCGCGCGCGCGGCGCAGTCAATTTTAGGGCCCGTCCTGCGTTGGGGCGAGTCCGACATCGGCGTGGTCTCGTTAGTATTTGATTAACAATTCAATCATCCGTCCAGTTTAGCTGTTTGAAATGTAACGCAAGCTTTGCGGCCATTGCGTGACCTCGTGAGTACTAAGTAGTGGTAAGTCGGCATCAGGCACAGAATGTGTCTTGATCTGTGAGCACTGAGACGGGCCCATGGGGAGCGTCCAATCTGTGAAGTAATGGCAAGGTACTCAGGTGCTTCCCCTTTGACTTTCTTATTGGAGGCGTAAAAAAGAGCGGTATGTACGTAGAAGAATCCAAACTTCGCCTTCTCGTAAACTCTGGCATAGCAACGACGTCCATCGCATTAGTTCGACGTAACATGACGTCGTGACTGAGACTCCGATCGTGGTAATTCGATAGGGCACATCGCGTTTCATAAAAGCTAGCTTTATCTCATGCAGAATCATGCATACAGGTTAGCAGCTTGCCAAGCATGAATGGGGTGAGAGTTTTTATAAAGGGGAGGGGCTGGCCGTTTGACGGGTTGAAGATAAATGGGGAGCCGCTCCCACGCAGAGCACATCACACACACACACCAAGCAGAACAGTCCTGTAATACAGACACAGATACACCCGGCAGATTGAAACACAAAATCCGGGAGAAATGAACGTCGAAGAGTTCTTGGAAGCTGCCAAGGCGGCGATTGAGGATGGTACGTTTCTCGCGTAGCGTATTGGCCCGGGCCTCGCCGAGTTGGAGGGTAATCTCTGGGAAGCGAACCAATGAAAATGGAAGATCGATCCGGCCCGCGGCCCGCATTCCGACCTCCGATCCCGACACGGGAACGGCAGTTCTCTCTCTCCATCTCTCTCTTGCACACACACACAACACACACACAGACATACATATGTACACATTACTAATATGCCTGCGTCAATGAAGCTGTCGAATACCAGGAAAAAGTCGCGTCAAAACGCGTCATTGCCGATGTACAGCCAGGCTACCTCAGTTCTCTAATGCCGGCCTCAGCACCAGTCGATCCCGAGCCCTTTTCGGCCATTCGGGCCGACTTCCACGACAATATCATGCCCGGCATGACGCACTGGCACTCACCACGCTTCATGGCCTTCTTCTCCTGCCATGGCGAGTACCCCACCATTATCGCCGAGATATACTCCAACTTCCTGAACGGTGCCTACTTCAACTGGATCAGCAGCCCCGCGGCCACCGAGCTGGAGGTGATTGTCTTGGACTGGCTGGCCCAGGAGCTCAACCTGCCGGAATGCTTCAAGTCAAAGGGATCCACGCGCGGCGGCGGCGTGCTCCACGGCTCGGCCAGCGAGGCCGTCCTGACCGTCATGGCAGCCGCGCGGGATAAGTACGTGGCAGCCCGGACGAAACACATGCCGGACGGCGTGGACAAGGAAGACGAGGTATGGCGCGTAAGAAGCAAAATGGTCGTCTTGGGCAGTACGGGCACCCATTCCAGCACGCAAAAGGCAGCGAATATTCTAGGGCTGCGCTTCGAAGCGATCCGCGTTTATGAAGAAGACTCATTTTCCCTCCAGGGCCGGCACTTGGCTACCAAGCTTGAGCAGCTCGAGGCGAGGGGCCTTGAGCCCTTCTTCCTGACTGCCACCATGGGCACCACCGACTTTTGTGTCATTGACGACTTTGGGGGGATTGCAGATGTGCTAAAGCAGAGACTGGCCCGGGGGAGGTATCCCGATATCTGGGTTCATGTTGATGCCGCCCTGGCTGGTTCTGCGCTGATGCTCCCAGAATATAAACACAACACTAAGGCGTTCCACAACTTCTCATCTTTCAACTTCAATCCTCAGAAATGGCTGCTCACTGGGTATGATTGCTCCGCGACGTTTGTGCGCTCTCGAGAAGATCTTATCAACACGCTGTCCATTAAACCTGCCTACCTGCGTAACCGGCCCTCTGCCGACGATACCACCGAGTACAGAGACTGGCAAATCGCGCTGGGGAAACGCTTCCGTTCTCTGAAACTGTGGTTTGTGCTGCGCAGCTATGGTATCAGCGGCCTACAGGCACATGTCAGGAGTGGCATCAGCATGGCGGAAAGTCTAGAGCGAAAACTACGCACGCGACCGGACCTTTTCACCGTCTTTACACCCGCGAGCTTCGCGCTCGTGACTCTGAGAGTGGTGGGGCGTGATATGGATGAGATGAACGCAAGGACCCAGAGAGTGTACGATAGGATCCTTGACGAGGGTGAGTATTACTTGACGGGTACGGTGGTGGAGGGCAAATCGGTGATTCGGGTCACTCTCGGAGTGAAGTCGGTGCGTGAGGAGCATGTGGAGGGGGTATTTGGGGTATTGGTGCGGGAGGCAGAGAAGGAGTGCCGTGAGCAAATCGACATGCCTTCATATATTGCCAAAGTACCTGAGCGTGAGGGGCGTCTTTGAGCACCTGGCAGGGGCATTGTCCGATGTCGACGTAGTCCGCAGAGTCACTTCCTTACAGAATAGTCCTAGGCAATAGAAGTGCAAAGTATAGATCAGTGAATTGTTTTACACAGCACAAGCTTGAAGCGCGCTTCATGAACCATATGTTTGTGGACCGTGAGCTGAGACAGCAGAAGCCTGCTGCTAAGCGGCCCCCGACCGGCGGTCAGAATTTTCGCAAGAAGATGACTGCATAATACTGGAATTAGCGATAGCAGCGCATATGGTTCAGGTTAGCAGATTGTCCCAGACGGAGCAGTGAGCACTACCTGGTAGGTTTCATAAGTTCTGCCACGACTCACCAGGGATCTTCCACGCCGGCAAGGAGCTGGGCCGCCGCATTATACACCGAAATTGGCGAAGGTGAGTGAATAGAGGCGGCTCAGGGGTTTCCTCAAACAAAACATTCGCGAGTTGCTGCCATACCTGTGCTATATACGGAGTATGTATGCCCCTATATACCCTGCAATAATATGTAGGTATATAGACTATCGTAGGCCGCACCCGTGGTTCTTGTGTGTCAGGATTCAGAAACGTTTTGGCTCTCAGACTTGTTGTTTTCAGAATTCAGATCATGCAAGCAGATGTTTGAATTCTTAGTTGACATTTAGCGAGAGCTGCTATCATCCTGGTTATGAACCCTGATGAAACTCAAATTCAGTTGTCATAGAATCCTTCCTGCCTTTTCCCCCGTCGTCTTGAGGCAATCCGCATGTCCTGGATTATGGACGAGGTTGGTATATGTACTCCAAACATAGGTAGGTAAATATCACAAACCCATTTTGTCAACTGCCACCCCTCCAGCACATGCCATCCGCACCACTGTGAGAGGGCATATCGGAAATGCCGGATATTCTGTCAGGTTTGTAAAACCCCACACAGCCCCTGCTCCATGGATAGGTACCTATGTAGTGATGACAGACCGCCAAGCAAAGAAATGCACAGTGAGAAAGAAGCAGTAAAGGAAAAAAAGTGTGAATTATATGCTTATCCGCGCTATGCGTATACCAACGCCAACCCCAAAAGAAAATCCCCTCCCAAACATTCTAAATAGACAATAACTCCATCCCATGAATATGACATTCCAGAATACGCCCATTAATCATCTTCATACGCCCCGTAATGCCATCTCTTGCCATTCTCCTCCACCCACCACCGCGCTACAAAGGCACCCTCTTCCACCCACTTGGCAATCTCAACCCCATGAGCCCCCTCCACCTTGAGCATAAAGGCTCTAAAATCAAAGGCCTGCAGAGGGGCCTTCTCCTCAGGATCCAATTCGAGGTTCACGAAGCTCCATTCGCTATTGTCCACGACGGGAACGACGAGATGTAGATGGGGTTGACGGGCGTCGCGTACACTAATCATGGACCGGCCGGGATTAATGACGGTGAATTGCCAGTGGCCTTGGCCGGTGGTGGGGGATGTCTTGAGCAGGTTGCGGATCAAGGATTGGCCTTCGTAGTTGCTCGCCATGAGGCTTTTGGCGAGGCTGACGTGCGGCTGGGCTAGGCTGCCGGTTTCGACGAGCAGGTCTAGGAGGGTGGGGAGGATTGAGAGGGAGGTGACGGCGTCATCAACGTGGAGGACAGGAAGGTTCGGGTGGGAGAGGACGAGGGGGACATGGAGGTTGCCGACATTGGGGTTGTAGTAGGCGGAGTTCAAGTCGTTTTCTGGCATCGACAGGCCATGGTCTCCCACCATGACGACGAGGGTTTCGTTCGCGACACCCTGATCGTCTAAGACGGCGAGCACCTTGCCCAGCCACTTGTCCTCGAAGCCGATGGTGTTAAGGTACTTGGAGAGGTCCTCCATGGCGCCGTCGTTGGCCATGGCGACATAAGTCTCTTCTTCGGGCAAGCCAAAGGGGTGGTGGCTGGTGCTTGTGAGGTGTGTGAGGAAGACGCGCTCCTGCCTTTCCTTGGCCAACATGAATGCATCCCGTAAATAATCCTCGAGGGGTGTTTCTGGAATGCTAAAGTAGTTGACTTCGGGCAGGTCCGCCACGCCGTGACTGGGGGCTTGGTCTTGCTTGCCTTGGAGGTACTCTTTAGTAAGCATGTTTCCCTCTAGATAGCCCATGTATTCCATTAGCACTTTTTGGTGGTCGAACTCCATAGTGGCTGACTGCATGAACAGGCTCTGCCACTTGTCCGAAATAAAGTCGAAGCCGCCATGCTTTGCCGCTTCTCCCTTGATCGCGTTGTGCGACACGTCGATGTGGTTCATGGCATCGAAGACGTGGGGCAAACAGGGGGTCGGCAGCTCATGGACATATTCGAGATTCCAGTCGGCGATCAGCGGTGACGATCCGCACAGTGTTCCCACCATACTCTTGAGCGTGTACGTAGATGGCGTGTATGCATTGTTGAAGTTGATGCCTCCCCGTCGCTTGCTGGTCCTGGCCCGTCCTTCGGCATCGGGGAAGCTGTCATTGTAGTCGCCAGTGATGTAGTTTGCATTTGGCGTCAGCAAGCGCAGCTTCTCCTCCACTTCGTCCGGCAACTTTTGGTCCTCGTATGTTTCCATAAGCCTGCGTCGGATAAGCCCGTCCTTTCTGATGGGAAACACGTCTTTCCTCGTGCTTTCCAAAATGACCACGACAACGTGGCGAATAGGCACGTCGGCCAATGTGTTCCTAAGGCTGGCGAGAATGTTCTCCTTGGCGTTGGATATCCTCAAGGGATCGTCAGCTGCGCTATACTGACGTTGAGAGATGTAGTGCTGCCAAAAGTCCATATCCTGTGCCAGAGCCCACGAAATCTCGGCGGGGGACGAGACGTTGTGGACCGCTGTCTTGTTATCCCACGTATATCCAATGCCAGAGTCGTACACGGGGGCCAGGTGTTTAAGTAGAGGCGACGAATCGGCAAAGTCAACAAACGGCAAGAGTGCCGAGGTCCAGGACATGAAGACTAGAGAGCTTTCGTGGGGTCGGATGAAGAAGCAAATCACCTGACCGACCAAGGCACAGCCAATGAACAAGTACGTAAAAGGCTTGATCCATTGCCGAAGAGAGTAACCTGGTGCCGTCTCTGACTTTTCCGCAGAGTTGCTAAACAGCGACTCCTCGTCACTGTAGTAGTCGACCGCCTTATGCACGTGTTCAGACTCGTGCTGTAGGATCTGACCGTAGGCGACTTTGTGGAGGGCAAGACGATTGATCAGGGGGATTCTTCGTAGGATAGCGGCTATGGGCCACTTGACTATATTGCTGCCGAAGCCAAAGAGCGCAAAGACTAAATCTTGCAGCAGAAAGCTCGCTGTCAAGCCACCAAAGGCAACTAACATGAAGGAGAATGTGCCGGACATAAACATGGACCACGAGGAGGCATCGCCGGCCAGGGCAATGTTGCGCCAATGGATTTCCGATCCCGATACAATGAAAAATGAAACATGAACGGCACCGAGGGCGATGACAAAGGCCAGGAGGACGCTCGCGGCAAATGTGGCCAGTATCCGGACGGGGCGCACAGCAGCAAAAACCCAGCTGTCGACCAGCAGACGGATGAAGACGAGCAGGAACATATCCTGAGCAAAGAACGAATAGCCCCAGCGCAGCAGATGTACCCTCGACAGCGCAGTGACGTGAGTATGGATATGTACAGCTTTGGCGGCCAAGACTGACACGACGGCCAGCGCAAAGGCAAACCGTCTGTTGGTGACGCGGGCAGCCATGTTGGCCGCGGCTCTCGGGCCTGCCATCCAACCGGCTATCGCTTGCGCATCCCTTCTCACATTTGACCAGCCATTGCGATGTTCAGGGGAAAGATCACGGCGCTGGGCTGAGATCATGACGCAGTGTAACCGGGTTCGAGTCGTTCAGTGCCAGGACGGGCAGTCGGGTTTCCGCCCCGAGCGGCTCGAGTCGAGATCGAGATTCGATACGGAAGAAAAAGTCGAGTCGTGATTCGAGCCGCCGTCTTGGGCATTGGTGAAGAAGGGACCTACGGGTGTGTCGTCGGGATAAACATGGCCCGTCGCAGGCAGACTGGGAGGATATTGATTATCTAGGGGATAAAGTAAAGAAGAGAGGAAGAAGAAAATGTCGAGACAGGGGAACTTTTCCCCCGTGACGCAAGAACACAGGGAGGCCGGGACTGTTTATGGATCAAACCAGGGCCTGGTCGACCGCTGCTCCACGCGGAGTGGTTGAAACGATCGACAGCTGCCGAGTGGAACATGATCCCCGCCTCAAAGATTAAGACAAAGGCGTGTGGTGGAAGATGGCTCGTGGTGGTGTCTGGGGTGCCTGGCGCCCATACTCGGTGTGCATACTCCGTAAGCAGACAATGTGTGTGCGCGATGGATGACTGGAGGAACGAATGGCGACGATGAAGGATGAGGCAGACTGGAAGGCGTTTCTGGCGGTCTGGCTCCGCTGAGGGCGTATTCGTACACAGTTCGCATTACATACCTACCTAATATGTAGTAAGGTTGCCTAGGTACGTAAATCATATGAGGAAAAGCCACGGAAAGCATGTCGAAAGTCTGGGCGCGGATTGAGCCGCCTAGCCCGCGTGAGGCCTGACGCCGCGCGATGCATTTGGTGGTGCGGGACAAGGCCAGGCAGGGAAAAGGGGGAGAACTTCAAAAGAAGCTACGGATTCCGTACGGAATAAAGAAAGGGAAGAAGAGCCAAATTGGGATGGGACCAATCTGCAGCCGTCGTGCCATGTCAAGCCGAGTGGGGCTATGATGCAGCCCTGACAGCAACCGGAAGTGAATGAGGAAATGCGTGTCGCCGATCGTATCATGTATGTACTGTTGTACATATTGTGGTACGGAGTACAAACCTAGGTACGGAGTACATATGTGCACATTTGTGTTGACGGAGGTGTCTCCGACCCGTGCGGAGCGTCCATTGTGTGGCTGTCCTTTGTGTGCGCTCTTCTTTGTGAATTGTGTAGGTAGGTATGTGCGCTTGTCGACAATTTCGCTGACTCGGCTGGTCCACTCCATAGTACATTCGACGCCGGTTCGCTCCGTTGCAATACCTATGTACTCCGTATGTCTTCCTTCGTAGTTATGTACCTATGTAATGTACTCCGTAAAGCCTCATTGGTGCACGGCTTCATTCGTGACACAGCCTCGTCAGCCTGTCGCTGTCTCTGCCCCACCCCGTTGTACCTACAATCTACATATGTACATGCATCGTCGCATCCGGGATCCCACGCGAGGGGAGCACATGGCTCCTTCCTTCCTCTGCAGGCAACAGGCACAACGCCCCGCTTGAGCAGATACATACCTAGGTACCTGGTAGCGGCAGAGGAGGACCCTGGATAAAATTGGGCTCTTCCTTCTCTTTGTCCCTCTTTGTCCCTCCTCAGGAGTCTTGTACCTAAGTCCTAAGACAAGGGTACATACACCCCTCCATAAAAATAACGCAAACCGCCTTTGGGCCACCAGTGACCACATCTTAGGTATCTAGGTATGTAGGTATAATCTTCACTTACACACAACACAGTAAGGCCAATTTAGCATCTCAATTTGGCATCCTAGAGATGCGAAATTGGGTAGAGTCAATAGAGTCGAGTTCTAACTTGATTCAATTAATCTAATAGATCAGTACTTGATGTACCAGCCGTTGGAGTCCATTACCGCCCTATGAAGACAGCGAGGCACGCTGTCAAATAAGTTCAAGCCCATTAACTATGTACCTAAGGTAGGTAGGCACATGTAACTCCATCTCAAATGCACCCCACACATCTTTCGCAGCCTCCTGAAGATGATCCAACGTGGCCTTGCACTTTGTCATATGTGCCATAGGTATTCGGACCATTTCCAGATTCGCTCTTTCAAGCATACGAGAGACTCTATAATTCAGGTAAGGGTTATATGGCGGGCAGTTCAAAGAACCCACCCCTAACGCCTTGAGTTCAAGTCTGACCTTTTTGCTGTGTGAACCGGCAGCGGTCCGGCGCCCTGTGGTGCCTGCATGAAGATAGTGTCACTATCGAGGATGATCGGGAGATGTTTTTTAACATGATCACAATGAACGACGCCGGTTGCGCCGCCTCTCTTTGAGTCGGCCCTAGGGGTCTCCTGGGAAGACGACGAGGAGGACCTTGAATCACTGTAGCGCCTCGTCCGACCTGGTATCTATACGACCTCGATTACTTTTGAACCTCGAAGGAGCTCATCAAGTATTTCGTCCATCGAGGACCGAATCATCGTAGGTATAACTTATAAGTTAAGGAGACCATGTCGATGTCCTAGACGCCAAGCCCACATCTGGGCCTGTCCATGAAACGGGGCGAACCCACGTTTGCGGCACGTCACGAATCATCAGTGATCACGATACTTGAGCGCTAGGTAGTTGGGGCCTTTTTCTTAAACACGCTCTCCAGACTTCTCTTTCAAATGGGCGTTGCGCGGCTCTGCGAATCATGATGCCACTTGCTTTGAGATGCCGTCCAAGCGCGCATATTTCTTGGACCTCTCCGGACGTGGTGAAAGGCTCTTGACTTGTCTTAGGTCTATGTCTCTCTCGCCCCTGCTCATGAGGCGAGATACCCCGCGCTTGATGAACGAACCGTCCAAGGTCTTTTGATCCCATGTACGAAGCACAAGGCTCGGAAAAAAAATATGTTGTCAATCGTGATCTGTGTGGCTGATTTCCTATTGTAAAGGCTGACCAGACGCGATTACTAGTGCGAGGCGTTGACCGCCTTCCGAACGACTTCAAGGGGCGTTGTGGCATCGCCATGGCTGCTCAAAGGTACCTAAGGTAGGCCAGGTAGGTACAGTTCAGAACGAGGAAGCAACTGCAGATGCGGGCAATTTTCTCAAAAGCTGTAGAATAGGTAGACGCTGCCGTCACGTGCAATTGCCGTACAATTACCGCGGTGCTTCGCCTCGCTTGCATGGGATTGCCCAACCTCGGGATCTGATGTCGACGATGAAGGTTACCACCGTGACGCCACGATCGAGATGCTCAATTTGACACGTCGACACCAGTTGTCGGCTATGTATCAGAAGGGGTGAGTCCTATCATGTACCTGAGAGCCATATTCGGAAAAAAAATTACATTGAAATCTACATACAAAATTGGGTGCATTGCATACCTCCTACATAGGTACCTATGACACATGTGAAACTTCAACGCATGAGTCTGCAAACCGAAACTCCAACATCACATAAACAGTGCAACAGAACAATCCAAACAATTGCCCGACACCAAAAAAGCCTTCCATCCCTGTCTCAAGCCCATAGGTATGGCCGTCTTGTCCGAATAAGCCCACCTCCAGTCCATTTACATACCTCAGTCTCCTCCTCCTCCTCCTCCACCACCATCTCCTCCTCCGCCGCCTCCATCTCCACACCCACCACCATCACCACCGCCGCCCCATCCGCTTCCTCCCCCGCCGCCCCCGGCGTCATATCCCCCGCGGCGGCCCCAACGGCTCCGTCGCGGTCTCTGGCGCACAAAGTTTACGACCGCGGGACGAGGAGCATAGTTCTCTTGGGTTTGTCGCGCGGGGTATTGGCGTCGCTCGCCGAAGCACAGCGTGGGGAAACACATCGGGAGTGTTGTGCTGTGTCGTGTTGTGTCTTGCGATTCAGTTTGCGTGTTTCTTCATAGGTATGCGACTTGTTGAGAAGAGAGGCTATTGTTTCTCCTTGCTGATTGCTAGTCTTGACTCTTTTGTTTTTTCCTGCTCCACTCTTTTTGAGGACCGAGGTAGGTAGACTCTTCTGTCTCTGAAGTGTTAAAAAGAACAAGAAAGTTTGAGACAGGATGACGGGCTGGATGATTTTGTAAATTGTCTGAAGACTGAGTCTCTTGATTTGTGTGCCTCCCGAGTCCTCTGTCTTCTTGTGCGTACAGGAAAGCACTTTAAGTACCTGTTCTGAGCATGCCGTCACTCACGTAGGTATATAGCTACTGTATGCCTCACCTCGTGGCTTGGTACTGGGGACCATTATGCTCAAGAGTCTAAGTTCGGTGAGGCTGAATGGCGCTCTCATGAGTCACGAAGGATATCTATTTCTGGGGTTGTACGGTTGTACCGCATCGTGTTTGCATAGAGCATCTGGTGGCGCTGGGTGGCGCGAATGTCAAGTGACGCGCACCACTAAGACGAGGCTGACAGTCTACAACCCAGTGTATCTACCATGTGTGCGCTTTCGAATCCCTTCATTTGTCCGTGATTGGTTGTGGTCGTCTCAGGAGTCAGCTGGTTCCCTAGAAGCTGGGGGTTCGGACGAAGAAGAAAAGTGTCGCAGCAACGCCAGCTGAGTTTGGGCATCAAGGTACCTTACTAGCTGGTATGTGAAGTGGTCTTGGTTGGATCAAATGCATTATAATTTATCATACGTGGCTAGGGAACAGACTAAATTGATGAAGCGCGGCGCGACTGTTGTGCACATTGTTGAAGAAGTGGCTATGATGCGCAGCTGCAACGGTCTACCTAGATGACAGCAAATATAAAAGAAGAAAAAATATCTATAACGGATTCAACCAGGGGTGTTCATCGAGACCGCTTGCTGTTCAAAAGCCGAAGCTGAAGACACGTACATGGATGGCCATGTCAGCATTCCTGCCAGACCCGACCGCACATGCCATGCTCTTCAACTTGCCGGCCGGCTTTTGAGCAGAAACGTCCTCATGTACGCCTACCCATTCGATCCTCCCATATCGCCCAATCTCTGGGCTTTGTGCTCTAAGAAGCACACCACAAAAGCAATGCATGCAGACTGCCCCCTACCTCGAACCATGAACCTCGGCATGAAGTTTGAACCTCAGCGCCACACATCAGACAAAGTCCCGCTACTACCGCACCCAGCCGACGAAGTAGCCCTCAGATTCTCCCCTCCAAGCCAAACGATACTCCCACTCAAAGTCTTCTTCACGTACTTGTACTCAAATCCTACCCCCGCAGGAAGCTGCACCCGTCCCGACCACACAGGGTTCTCGGCCGTATATCCCGCCGCGCTCAGCAGAATGCCATTACTAGGAGACCAGTTCCTAAGCTCGTCGCGCGAGCCAGTAAGGTAGATGCTCTCCCCATATAGCGTCCGGACCTTGACATTGAAAGTCATGGTTGAGCCGCACGACGGTGGTGATGGTGCCGCAGGAGAGCAATTCCTCGGCACCGCATGAGAAGACGAATCGCCCCAAGAGGGACCAGCAACACCAGATCGGCGCGTCGTCGTGCTTAGAAACGAGGCATACGACCAGGTCAAATCAGCAGCTGAGCGCGGAACGCCCGACTCTTTATCGAATTGTTCAGCGAGGGCCCCCTCGCGGGGTGTATATCGCTGCACGATGGCGAGAAAGCCGTCCGCATACGTGGAAACGGCTGCGATGATGGTCGAAAACGTTGCGGACTCTTTCGCGTACGTGCCTATGGCGACCGAAGGGGCGAGATCACGGAAAAAGCCAAGCGAGACATCGTCGATGGAGAGAGAGCCGATCTTGTTCCACTGATACACCGCATCGTATAGTTGTTCCGCTGCGGCAAGCGTCGTCAAGTACCACGGGTTCCCATTCTGATAGATATCTTCAGCGTAGCGACCCACGGCGACCGCCTTGCCGGCACCTCTGCCAGCATTGACACCATATATAGTGCGGAAGGAGTCCACGACGGCTTTGTGGTTGGCGAGAGCGCGCGAGGAGCACGGCTGGAAGGTGGCGTCTGCGCATACTGCCGCGGGATCAAACGTGTGGATGGACGCAATGAGAGAGTTGGCATCCTTGCCAGTGCGGCGTAGGTCATTGTTGGTGTTCAAGTTGGACTCGATGTAGCCGTTGGATGACCAGAAACTCTGCGCCAAGCAGAGAACTTGTGAGGCCGTGCTGTCGCAATAAGGACATTCCTCCCCAAGGTCCTTGGCGAGGGTTGCGCCCTGGACAAGTGCGCGGTGCGTGGCCGCAACGGTGAAGAAGGATAGTCCGTGGACTTCTTCCCAGAGATCGAAACCGGTGCTGTTCCAGTATGCGACTGCGTAGGCGAGATCCTTGGCAATGACTGGCCAAACGGTGCGGGTGGCCTCGACGGTGCCGCCGTTGGAGAGAAGCCATCTCGCGTATATGGCCAGAGTTGTGGCCCTCAGGGGCGGTCCGTCGCGCTGAGGACGGCCCCAGGGTTCGGTGAAGGCAGTGAGGTTGACGTGGAATTTGGGCTCACCGAGTCCGCCAGTGTCGGGGCCGCCAGACGGGTTGGACACAGTCTGGAGCTTTGCTTGGCTGGAAACGTAATGCTGGATGGTGGGACGGAGGAATTCCTTCCCGGCGATTAAGTCCTCCACGAGAACTTTGAGGGTCAAGGCAGCGTCGCGGGTCCAGGAGAAGAAGTCTGCATTTGCCACTGTAAGCCCTCGGTGGGATACATATGCATACACACATGTGTATAAATATGTATGTGCAGAAACGAAGGAGAGAAACAAAAGCACACTCTGAACGTTCAACAGTATGTAAGATCAACTTCCCCAAGACAAATTAGACAACTCACAATCAGGATCCTGCTTGCTAGGACTTGCAATGACAACACCAGACGCAGCTCCGCCGGCCTTGGATCCCTCAGACCCGATATTGGCCAACACGCCCTGCAAGGATATGCCGCTTTGCTGCGCAATGAATTCATTGAAGTCGCCGCTGCCGTCGCCTCCATCACGAACGAGAGAGGCTGGTAACGCAGCTGAAGAGGTCCTGAGCCAATGAACGCCGGCGGCGGCCAAGGTGGCAGTCAGATATCTCATCATGCTGCTGCTGCTGCTGCTGCTGCGCAAGGGTGACCAGCGGGAACTACCTTCGGCGCGGATGGAGTGACCAGGCTCACTTAAGAGCTAGGAGGATCCTGGAGTGTCTTTTATGTCGAAAAGGTAGCGACGAAGGGCGATGTTGGTGCGCCACAGTGCATAACATGAAACACACGGTACGCACCAGCATGCTTCCCCGCTAGGTTCCCCGCGTCATCCCGCGCCACTCCCGATGAAGAAGGTGTCAAGAACTCTACGACAAATTCCCCGTCCCGTTACGCGTCCCGCTTCTCCGCACATCCCCAGTCGCGGACCAGATTCTTGGCTTCTGCCGTTTCCATGAGGCAAAAGGTCAATAGAAACGCATGCTGGCCCGCAGTCGCTGCCTCGGACAGTGGACTGGTCCGCGGTTGGGGCCAGAGGCAAGAACTTTAGCAACATCTGCTGACGTGCTACGGTTCTTGGCTGAGCTTTCCGTCGGCGAGATTTGCCGGACCGATTGCCTCGGCGTTGAAGGATGCTGATCTTCCGATAATCACAAAGCGACTTCGTACGACTATGCCCTTTTCTCGTGGTCGTCCACGAGTATCTAATGGCATTCCCGCATCTGCAGCAATTGATCCTTGACATGTGCCCGAAGACATGTCTCCAACTCGGCCAGGCCCTTCCGCACACGTCTCATCCGCACCGGGGCAGACTCTTTGGCATCAGTTTCTCCAATATCTTTGGGAAGCCTTGCCATGTCCATGTCCTGACGTTCAACCGGCGGCAAGCCAGCAGATGTCATTGGCAAGTCTATAATGCCCCCTCCTTGTTGTCCGATCAGGTCCTGCCGCATCACAGCACCCGCATCCCAGTCCGTCGTGTACCAGTTCCGAATATCGATGTCAGGGCCTGAGCCGAGAAGCATGTCGCGGTAGTCCAGCAGCGGTGCATTGATGGCGAACATATCATCTACACCATCCGGTGGTAGCATGGGTACTGTTGGACCGCCATCAAGAAAGACGGGCGAGAGTAATGAATTGTCCACGGAGCTACTCATCTGATTGCTTGGGTAGAGAGCCATGGCATTGGCAGCGAGCGCATCAACGTCTTCTAGGTGATCTTCAGGGACAAACTCATTTTTAGGCTCGCTGCGTCTGGCGAGTTCAATGGCCGTTTCTGGAAACCAAGCTGCAAATAAGCGGTTCATGTCGTTGTACCGTGCGGCGCTGCTGGATTGTGATCTCCAAGCCGAGCAGGATGAGTGCTGGTCGTCAATCGTGTACTTGGCTGTTCCATACAAGTGTTGGTGACCTTGATTTGGATTGTTTTGATCTGGCTGATGTTGATTTTGGCGATTTTGATATGGTTGATACTGATTTGGGTGATACTGATGATGGGTCTGGTGATAATGCTGTTGCTGATGATTCTGGTGTTGGTGATTCTGGTGGTGACCGTTCTGGTGTTGATCGTTTTGGCTCTGTTGATGTTGATGTTGGTGGTATTGGTGGCATCGCTGTCGGTGTTGTGCCTGTTGCCCATGTTGCTGGCAGCTGTCATTTTCTTTTCCGCCCGCTTCGTATGCACTCGAGTCACGCCGCACCGCGCCGAGTCCGTGAAAGTGATTGTGAGTCTGTTCTGGCATTGTTGATATTTGTGCGCAAGATGATTCACTTTTCTTTTCTTTTTTGGGATGGCCAACGAAATTACCAGTGTGTGTATTCAATCGAGTCTGAGGTCAACAATTATATATTTATAGATTGTTCCACATGTCATCCATGGCAGGAAAAGGCATGCGATGTACCTCAAAGACGAATTCGTCACGCAACGGCCTTGCCTCCGCTGCTTGAGCTTTCTCCGTCGATATGACGTCACGCCCCCCACCAAGCCCTTCGTCGATGCGGTAGTCAGAGATGCGTCGGGTGCCCAACTGCAGGATCAACATGCAGTGGAACATTGAAAGAAGTCCATGTTCACAAAATACGGCACCTTGCAGACCCTGCTTTTTGGGACGACTATTTCCTGGCCTTCCGCTACGTCACTTTCTGGGCCGCGGAGACCCTGCGCTGCGGGTCTGAACCCTTTGTCGAGCCCGGTAGATAATCGCCAGCCAATCACGAGACGTTACTTGCACGCGTGCCGTCATGTGGCGTATGACGACATATGTCCCCTTCTTGTGGCACCTTTCCTCGGTTGTGCCGAGAAGCTGAAATGCATGAAAAAGAAACGTGTGCCAGTCGTTGCTCTGAAGCCCAGTCTTGTGCATTGATTTGTGTCAAGATGGTATGCTCCAGCCGCGTCATAGCAAGCCCAGTCTGATGAATTGTGGTTTTGCATTAAATTGTTAGGCGTATGTGGTCTTGCTGCGCCTCCGTTGATATCCCAAGAAACTTCCATATGACTCCGCCAATTAAAAAGACCCTTTGAGGCCTGCAAATGACACCAGTATGTGACCTTGTACAGTGTACTCCCATAGTCACCCCGCACGCCGGTAGATGGACGCCTGCCGTTGAGGCAACGTGAAGCCCAGATTGAGAAAGATTAATCGCGAGTTAAAATAGACAGAAGAATTCGCGATGAGGTATGTCGTCGTATCAGTAGATCCACAGGTCGGCTCGAGTGTTGTACACCTGTTGTGTTGCTCGCATGTCTATGCTTAACCGTCTTCGCTTCCGTGATTTCTCATCCTCCGGCGGCGACGAGGACTGAAGACAAAGAGCGTATCCGTCCGCGGTGAACTGTGTTTGCTGTTGTTCGCACCAATGTTGATCGAAGAATGGCGCCGAAGAGGTTGACCAAGAGTCTGCGGCTGTGCTGGACGGACTGGTGAATGCGGCGGCATCATCCCAATCGGCGAGAGAGGGGCAATTCGAGCTGCTACTCGGTGTCCAGCAGGGGGATATTGGCGAGCTGTTCTCTGTTGTTATCGAGTCGCTGTGTTCTGACGGTGAAGCGGGCTCGGAAATATCGCAGGGTTCTTCAAAGTCGACACTATTTAGGGTCAGCGCAATCCCAGTAGTATGTCCGCAGTGTGTTCACTGGACAAAAAGTTGGGAATCAAATGCGAGATGGCGACACATCACATACCTTGAGGGCGTCACACTGGATATTGGCGGTGAGGGGACAAGATCTGAGCCATACGCAGCATTGATGAGAGCTTTGCTTTGACCGTAATGGTTCCAGAAATCCGGTACTGGCGGCCGTGCTATGCTCATGGGCGGCTTTTGTTGGGTGCGGTCGCGGTCGGAGTATAAAACCTCTTTGCTTTCTTCGACAGAAGGTGGTAGCAAACATGCAGAGACGAGAACATGACCTCGCCACGTGCTGATGGAGAGGAACTGGTTCTCCATTGGGAATATGATGTGAGAGGGTTGTGAAGGGCGATGACTTGGATGCGTTGCACAACAGTCTGTCGAATTGTATGAAACGGTTGAGTGAATGGAATGGACTGGATGAAGTAGGCGAATGGAAAGTTGAGAGGTTGTAACTTGTGAGTTTCTAACTTTCTATCTGAGGTATGGCGACATATTGCAGCAAAGATGCATGGGGCGGCGTGGGGCACTGTGGGCATGTTGTGGGCATGTGCAGGCGGGCATGGGCAAGTACCTCGAATTACCATTTGCCGTTTTGCAAATGCGGTTTCCAAAGCCAAGCCTTTCAAGTTCCGCACCGTTGCTGTGCTCTGTGCTCTGCTGCGCCCTAGCGGCCCGGTTTCCCATGCGCTTGCTCTGCTTCCAGCCTGGTTTGTAGGTAACTTGTGTCCGCTTTGTGCCCCTGGCCCGGGATACAAGCTCCGGACCGAGTTATCGCCACGACACCCGACCCCGCATCGGCTTTCTCTTTTGGGTACCTAGGTACCTATATACATACCTATGTACCGCTCTGCCGCTCAATTCGCCGACATGTACGGAGTACATATGTACCTACCTTCCGTTACCCGTTCATGGTGTTCTCCCCGCTGTATTCCCGTCTATGCCATTGCGCAATGTACCGTAGGTTCTCAGTAAATCCGTTATCGTCTATGGAGCCGCCCACCCCTGTTTCTAGCGATTTCATTCGCTCCCCCACACACAGATGATCTAAGATAACGGGCCAAGAGGCCCAAGCCCCCTCACCCCTGTCAGGGGGTTGGCACTAGTGCAATAGGAGCGTAGAAACAGGGCTGGGCGGCTCCACAGACGATAAGACGGCTCCACAGACGATAACGGATTTACAGAGAACCTACGGTAGGTTGACTGAGTACATACGGGAAATACGCATCAGCGGCTAACCTGAAGTGAACGTAGAAGTATCTCACGAACAAATTGACGCGTAAGTAGGTACATACCTAGGCCCAAGCAAGGTCGGGGGTCGTTGTACTGTGTACATGTGTGAAGGGACCTCTTCTGTTAATTCTGGAATCCGGGGTCCGTTGCGCAGATGCCAAAGCCGCATTAAGTACATACCTATCATGCATTATGAGAAGTACTTCGACATGCAGGTTTGTATCGGTGGGTCGCGACATCATGATCCAATGGCCTACCTGGTAATAGGTACCTCTTAGGTAGGTAGCTGAGCAAGTTGGCCAAGTCGCTGAGGCTTATTTCCATCTTCATGCAACCCCAAGTCGCGCCTAATGAAGCAGAGTCATGCTACTCCGTATGCACAGTGACAGGGTCATGTTTCTAGGTTTCAGACCAACGAATTATCCCACCGATAACTTTTAAGTCCGAGAAAACCCTATACCAAGGTTTGAATGAAGAAAAGAGGGATGGAAGTATTGGATTGAGCCAGTCAGCGGCTACGTAATTCTCTTGGACCTTGGTTATCTGTGGTGTTCTCATCTACATACCCTGACAGGTATTACTCAAGGGAAGACCCAAGATAAGTGAACAGCGCAGGCACTTATCAATGGGAGCACTTCTCACAGCTATTACACTGTGGAAAGCAGCGATCTTCATGATGACAGAAGACGGAGGAAGTCGGTGAGCTATTTGCGCATACAGACTGCGCAGTCTTCCGAGCTCTTGTCAATGGCCCTACTCAGTATTCTGCACCGTGCGTGGGAAATTTTGAGCATGGAAGAAAAACTTATATGACGAGACAAACGTCAAAAACGGTGAGCTGGAAATGAGATGCATCATGCAGGTCGCACGAGTCTAGGGGAACGAGAACACTTTGATGCAGACTTGCAAAGAAGGAGAGGAAGAAGAAATGCGAAGATAGAAAAGAAGAAGAAGCCATTATCATCTTTCACAACTGCTCCCCCCTTCCGTTCTCGCCTACCTTCGGCGCCCGTCATCCATGTCCGATAGAACTGGGAGGACAACCGCGAAGCAATGAGTCAAATAACCTCTGTCAATGGCAGTGCTGAGTAAGTCAGTGACGGTCTCACGAGGGGGAAACTCATCACGGTTCACATTCGCACCTCTCACGGTATTGACATGGGAATAGCGAACGACGGGTAGAGAGAGGGGTGTGACCGTACTGTACCTCCTACAGCCCTGGCCCCCAAAAGAAAATTCCGCCGCATTGAGCCAATTCTAAACCACCTCACGCAATGGCTTCAGCATATGAGTTCGGACCATTTTTTTGTGTCAGGAATGTGCAATTGATTGAGATCTTGACAATTCCACGGGGTAACCATGTACATAACCTAACGTTGGATGAAAGTGTATTGACGCGACGTGACACTGTTACACTGGACAGACAACCAACCCCACTGTATGTCACTTCGACTTACCGCCGACCCCATCGGTGTCGTCATCAGGGGGCTCTAGGTTGGTACATACCTTATAGGCACAGCTCCTGGTACATACCTACTCCGTAAGTCTTAGTCTTGACTCTTGTAATAAGTTGTGAGTGCTCAGACTTTCATCCCCTGGTTATAGGTTTTGGTTCGATAGTACGAGAAAGGGTTCAGGTCCCAGGATCGTGGGATCATGAACATGCGGCTCAAATATTCCTCGTCAATGACTTAATGACTATCAGGCACCGCTTGTCCTCCTGGAGGCTTGTAGCGCTTTACTATTTAGTATTTAGAACCTTGCCCTCGCAGCCTCAGTCAGCCGATCTAGATAGATTGTGCATCATCAGATTGAATTGATACATTTTCATCTCTCATAATGACGTCACGGTATCACTCATATGGTACATCTAGATTCTAGCCGTTTTTTCTTTCTCTCAAAGTTTGTGTGAAGTTGGCGTTTGTTAATACTCTGGGTTCACTCTTCATCCATTTGTAGATAGCATTCTCCGCTCATTCCAGTGCTCACCAGGCAGCATCCAGCAGCAGCTGAGACGTCAGAGATGATATCATGATGTGCATGCTCTTTAAGGTAACAGATGTGGAGTCTGACCAGGCTAAGGAACGGCAAAAGAAAGAAGAAGAACGAAGATGGGCTTGAATCGTTAGTCTGCAATCAATATCTTCGCCTGAGAAAAGGTTTTCGGGGGAGTGTAAGGTGCTCGCTCGAGACTTCATAGCTCAGGCATAGGATTATGGATATTGTTCAGTCTGTGCTCATAATCATATTTCCGCTACTACGCTGTGCACCACTGTCCCTCGAATCATATTTGCCCTCCAATCCATCAGTTGAGAGTCTCAATAAATGATTCAAAAATTCTATGTAACGAGTGAACGCTGATTGGAAATCTCGAACCTTGTCACCCGATAACTTGAAACACCGGTCAGCCATGCAGCAGCATGCTTCGCCCCATTGCACTGGTCAAAAACTGAAACAACCAAAGGAACATGTAGGTACTTTTGTCTGTCAGAATCTGTCTTTTGACATGAAGAACTTAGAAGAATCCCAATGCCAACCATGTCTTGCAGAGAAAATCCCGTGTGGAGAAGCCTTCGCTGAGTCGCCGTAGCCGAGGAGCGAAGACGAAGCCCATCTTACGACGATGTTGGAAGGTCTGTATGACCGTATCCCCACGGCGCACTGCGCTTGGTCGCAACTCATTGCCCGTACACTGTACAGTGTACCGTACCTCGCTTGCGATTGAGAGCTATGTACCATTGTACCTGCAGTAATTTTCTAGACGAACCAACGAGGTCCCTGTAGCAGGATAATGAATCAGGATAATGAATTTCTCCGAGTAGCTGTTTATTTCGCAGGTCGCCCAGCCGAGAATGCACTATGACCCAAGAGCTTCTTCTCACTCTCTACCTAGAGGAGAGATGACCGCTTCGGCAGATCTCTAAATCCACTGTCCATCTAAGCCTGCCCAGTGCCAAGTGAACGTTTTAAATCATAAGTTTGGAGGGATCGAGGGCTCAGGGCCCAGGCTGCTCAGCCAAAATGGGAGGACGACCCTCATTCTGCCCCGTGCCGAAGCGCGCAAAATCTATTCTCGTCGACTCCCAGGCCATTTGGCGCGGAAATGAATCATGAATGACGGTCCGTCTACCTACCTACGTCAGCATGATCTATGGCATTTCGACCCCTGGGCCCTGCCACAACGAATATAAGAAGGAGCCGAACCGACGAGATCGAGGCTCGACTCTCGAGCCTCGTGAGTCGTGTCCACTCCGTATGTGCGTGCTGTCGGGCTGTTCCGAAACGCCCACGAAGCATTGATGATTGTGCGACACTCGGGATAATGTCGACATTATACGTCCCGTACCGGGCATCTCGTCCCAGGATCACGGTACAATGCAGTGCTCCCGAGCCCCAGTCTCCAGAGCGGTACAATTGTATTCATGCATGTCAGCATGACAATCCCGGCAACCGCTAGGTACCTACTACCTAGTGACTATGTACCTACCTAGTCACGATGAAGCAAGCACTTGTGGCGCGTGCGGCAACTCCCGACCGGGACGCAAGATCCCGATGAGCCTATGAAGAACGATCAGCTCAGCTCGCTGCTCCGCATTATTAGGCAAAACTGAAGAAATCGTGCGGCGACGCGTAGCGGAGGCGCACATTTCGTGTTTGCCTCTATATGCTCGAGTTCTCTGTGAGTAATGAGGGTATGGAGTGGAGTCTTCCTGCCTTCCCCTCTGCCCATTGGTCAGCATCCTGAAAAAAAAAACTATCACGTGCGCACGTAATGGCCCAAAAAAATCGACCCCCCTTCAGTTTTGCCTATTTTTGGCGCGCACTGGCACAGCTTCGCGTCACTGCATTTTAGTACAATACGTACCTGCAACTAACGATGGCCGTTCGGCAGACAGACCCTTCAGATAGACAGCAAAGAAGTCTTGTTCCTTTCCTTGTTTTCTAATGGCCATACGGAGTATATAATAATATAATAAACATGTCATTATGTACTCTCATCTCGTCTCGAGACTGGACGGCCATCCTGGACATAGAGCCCTGTTCTGGTTCTGGAATCAAGGCCCTTGAGGGCACCATTTTAGCCGGCTCTCTCTTGCTCCGCTGGCGAGGTCTGGCCGGCCACAATAGGAAACAGATTTCGCCAAGTTGCTTCTTGTGCCGCGGAACTCTTATTTATCCTGATCTCTTGAAGCTACGAAAGGTATAATTTTACAGAGAACATGACATACATGATGCAGACTGTACGTATGTACATAGTACCACCTCCTGTGCTCCGTACATATCCGGATCTACATACCTACGGAGTATGTACCAGACCCGACAAGGGGGTGAATTAGTTGGCGCTAAATATGCCCACGCCGTTGAAGCAACCTTAAGCCTTTTGGCCAGGGTCCATACCTTGTCTGACGGGGATTGGAGCATGTAGCGTCGTTTGATTAGACTTTTAAGCGGGCCGTTTTTCCGATGCAGATTTGACGAGAATGTCATCCATGAGGAGAGCTGTCGTGACGATGACCATTGCTGTCAATCTTGCTAGACATCTTTTGCCATTAAGAAGTGTTTTTCAGTCACACATCCGAAGCCAAATCGTTTCGCATGTATTCTAATGTGGCCGGCCTTGGTGTGCAGAAATAAGCCCAGGCTCCACCGGACTAGGTATGTACCACGATCATATTGCGATCCCTAAGCTCCCAGTTCAACGAACCGAAATTTGTATTGCAACGTTCCATGGGGCCCATGGCTTGAAGGCATGAAGAAAAATAGGTACCGACACAGCACATCCTCCCACGCCATGCCTTTTAATTAACCGCCAGACCCGGGGGCGGGCGTACGCATGCGTGAAACGATTAGGCATGGCCTTATGTTGAGGGTCTTGTCTGGCCTTACTTGTAATGAAGCTCAGATCTCGAATGTTGGCTGGTCCCCAATTCCATGTCTTCATGTACGGCGCTTTGTGTTTCGTAATTCGACAAGCTTGATGTATCGACGCGGAAGGAACGAGTAAGAACAATTTCGCCACCTTGGGAGGTAGTCCGTCGCGATTTGCTGTTTTGTCGAAAATAAGATGAGCCGCGGGTCTTTTGCAAGTAAAGCGTGTTGACGGCAGGCAGGCAGGCACAAATTAGACCGATGGCTACCTCGGCGTTGCTAATCGACCATGGGCGTTAGTTCTTCGTGCTTGAAGTCTGAAGACCTTTCCAGGGGGCGGAGGGCGGGCGGATAAGAAGAGAGAGATCGTACCCTGAAAGAATGACCTTGACAAACACGATGCTTTGGTTCTGAGACTTGAGTTCACGTAGGATCAAGTCCAGTCGATAAATGCTAAAGGCAGTTGCGACTCCACCCGCGCAGAGCATGCCGCTGACTCGTAACCTTCTCTTGAGCGGCAGTTGCAGAGACCACGTCAGCGGCAAGGGTAATAGCAGAATGGCCAAATCGCTAATGACACTGACAATGCTGTCGGCGAGAATGATGGCCGGGCGATTGAGGCATTTACCCCCTTGGCCGGTCCAGTAGGTCGAAATGGGCCAGCAAGCAAACATCTTGATAAAAAATCCGCTGCTGTAGAAGATGCAGAGCATACCAACTAGGCAGTACACGCCTATAAGGGTCTTGCGGTGGACGGTGCCGAAAACACGGATGATGATGATGAGCAGGGCAAGCTTGACGCTGAGGGCCATGGGCATGTAGAAGAGCGTGGCGGCATAGCAGGCCTAGAGGATTTGAGGTCAGAGTGGCGTGAACGAAGGAACTCCAGATATGTAAGTTGGTGCATTTTGCAAGGCGAAACACCCTCAGGTCTTTAATCTATAGCGCCCACGCGCGGGTCATTCTCTCACCTTGCCAAAAGACTGGATGTGCTGCTTCGGAACCTCCCACTGATTCAAACCGCCTCCGTAAAACGATGCTAAGTTGTTGATGTGCCGTTAGACCTGATCTCTGAGCGGAGTCTCGGCGTGAGACGCTATGAACATGTCGAGGAATGGAAGTAGTTACCGAAACAACTAGTGACACAGTACCCCATTAGGAGAACCTAGAAATAGGAGGTTAGCAAGTTGAAGAGCAGCGCGAGAATGGGGAGTACTTTTCACATACATAAGCTATGTAAGTTGCATCTGTGAGCCGACAGAATGATGCGTTTCATATGTCAGCCTCTCGAAATTGACCTCGCCGGCAAGTTTTCAACATATCGCAAAATCTGTGTACACATACAGTCGTCCCACGATACGCTTCCCCCCATGATTCTAGACTTGGCATATACTCTCGTCGCAACAAAGCCCGTTGTGAATACCACAGTCAGCGCCTGCGTAACATAGTTTATCGTCCTCAAAATGTCGTCGGGATGCGCAAGGTGCGGCGTCACTCCCGCAGGAGGCTGGGCTGCACCAGGATAGGACATGGTTTCATGGGCGGCCGAGAATTCGAATCCCTCCTCCGTGCGACTGAGGCACGAACCTGTTCGCCTCGGGACCAATGTGCGTTTTATATCAGGCGTCGAGGAGGAAGTCGGTCTTGGCACGACTGTCGAGACGGATTTGTCGTACGGGGGTTCGTGAGAACCTAAAATCTGTCGGTGACAACCAACGAGCCGTGACGGGTCAAATCGGAAAGATGGCGCGTATAAATGATAAGGGTTCAACTGAACACGAAACCCATGCGGCAGAAGTTCTATTTTCTGCCCGGGGGAATAATCTGGTTTGTCGTTTGAGAGTACTTTTGACAATTCGTCAACTTATACCGACCGGCGACAAGGCGCGATTACTCAACTGCGTGTAACAAAACAATAAGACGGCTCTGAGACGCCCCGGCAATACTCGACGGCAACTACTCCGTAATTAGAGCAGTGCTTTCTGGCTTGTGCGCTCCATCATCATCCTTGCCGGTTTGCCGGCCGGGATCCGAGGTGGAAATACCGGTGTCAACTTCATGTCGAAAGCCTGTGATCTTTGGGACCAGATGTTCACGCCCCGAGATGATCATCTTGGGACGATGGATTCAAGTGCAAGTCTAGTCCGCGCCAAGCGTCTCACAACCCCTGTCCTCTCTCAAGAGATTGCCCAGCAGTATCCGTATCGCCATGTTGTGCCTGGGAGAGCCTGAGAGGCAAGCTCTCAGCCAGGGGATGAAGTCCGCCAAGTAAAAGTGACTCCATACCTACAACAGGGGCCTTCAGCTGGGCGCGAAAGACGCGACAAGGGATTGCTCCTCTTCTCGGGCATTCCCACGAAGAGGGGAACAGGTGGGGATGCGTTCGTAACGACGAGTTGCAAAGTCACGGAGGAACACGTCGTTGAAGTTTGAACCTCGGCAGTGGCATTCCGTTCGCACCTCAATTAGGATGGAAGTCTCTCAAACAAACGAGAACTTCGCCCCACCAAGTCGACTTATAAGAAGCTACCATCGCCTTTTGCTTTTGCCCCATTGGTAGTAGGTGTGAGGTATGTATTACTTGGAGCGAACTCTGATGATGACATCGCAGTTGCTTTGCTGTCAGGGGATGAGACAATTTTTGTCCTGTCCAACGCGCTGAATGCCGCGGCCTTGAGACACAAACCAAGAGGGACAGAGAAATGATCTCGATCTTCGCACTCTCAGGAGCATCTTTGAAATTGGGACTAGCAGGGCATCAAGGGTTTCCCCCGAGTCATGCTTCATCGTGCTACCATTCCTTAAACGGACGACGGTGTGTCGAACTCCGTTCCGGCGAATACGGAGTAAAACGCTCGCTAAAAGCATAAAATTCGGAGCTCCCCCAATGCAACTTAGCGTGCATGTCGGGGCGAGGCCGAGGAACGGAAACTTCGTGCAAAGCTGCTCCGAGTAGGTATGGACGGCGATTTGACAGAGTTCAGAACTTCAGACAAGCAAAATGGTTGAAAGTATGTACCCCGATGGGCCCACTGACTCGGCCCCATAGCCCGGCCATCAAGTTTCGTCCCTTGCTTAGCGCAACGGAATTTTACGATTTACCCCTCTCACGAGATTGTGGATGAAACCATGATATGTCACAACTCACAAGTTCACGACGAGTTGGCTCGCGCGGTTCCGCAGACGGGAGAACCTTGAGATGAACTTGGGAGTTGTAAGCTGATCAAATGTCCTTCGTATCGGGAGCTGGATATCATAGCAGTTAATTGCTGCGATCATATCACAATATACAAAACATGAGGGGATGAAAATTTGCACTTACAGGAACTTTTGATCGGTGCTCACCAGTGACCACGATACCAAAGAAGCCAGCCGTAATCAATCAGCCTCGGAGCATGGAAACGGCAAATCGAGCAGGCATAAACACAACCCGACTCATGCCACTAAATGCCACCCTTGCAGAATGGCAGATCCGCACAGACAGCTATTCGTACAAGTTGTAGATCTACGGAGTATGTAGCATAATGTTAGGTAGGTAGGTGCATACTCTGTGGGTGTCTGTTGCCCACGGAGTAAAATAAAATCTCCTGTCACCAAATCTGTGTGTAGTTAGTAGGTACGGAGTACATATTATGTACCGCCAAATGCCCCTCCGTGGGCTTGTTC
The DNA here is from genome assembly GCA_018360465.1 of Claviceps humidiphila. Lineage (NCBI taxonomy): Eukaryota > Fungi > Ascomycota > Sordariomycetes > Hypocreales > Clavicipitaceae > Claviceps > Claviceps humidiphila. Next base: position 28,420 of record SRQM01000262.1, read on the forward strand.
GTGAACCATCTATGATCTTGGGGCCTCGCTATGGCACTAGCTAGCTCTCACGCGAATCTCAGCTCCTTCGATCCCTTGATCAGCATGGCACCAAAGATAGCCCCTCTACGTCGGGTAGATGCTCGTAACTACACATGGCTAGGTAGTACATAGTTGCTTGGCACGTCGTGTTTTTCCGTGACAAATGATTGTCAGGGGGTTCTGTTTAAAAAGACGGAGCGGTTCGCCACCTTCGTCTCGAGATTTCTTTGGTGATGCTCGCTCTTTTTCCGACGACAAACCTGAACCATGATTTGGGGGCTGCTTTCTGCAATTGCCAACTTCTTCGAGAGTCGGAGAGCCGACCGACGAGAAAATGAGGACAAGATCAGTGAGCTCGTGGATAAACACAACTCCAAGTTGTTCCAACCGTTGAAAATTGCCAATGGCAAGATCGAGCTGAAGCATCGCGTGGTTCATGCGCCCTTAACCCGTAATCGTGGAACTCCCCTCAATCCGATCTCGACGTTAGAAAAGCCCAACCGCGTCTGGCTTCCCAACGAGCATATAGTTGAGTACTATAAGCAAAGGGCCACGGCCGGTGGTCTAATCATCTCCGAGGGCCTTCCACCGTCGTTAGAGGTAAACCGTTATACCGAAGTGACTGAATAGAGGATACTTTTAACACGGCCATGGGCTGACTGCATCAACAGGGTAATGGTATGCCCGGAGTACCAGGCATATTCCTGCGAGAGCAAGCCGATGGATGGAAAAAGGTTGTTGAAGCAGTCCACGCCAAAGGAGGCATCATATACGCCCAATTGTGGCATTCTGGAAGAGCCAATATTCCTCAATTGACGGGAACGCCTATCATGGCACCATCAAGTGTCCCCTGGGATGACGAAAATGAGTGTTTCGCCTATCCTCCACCTCACACCTCGACACCGGTCAAGCTTGCAGACTATCCCCCACACGAAATGACCCAGGCCGACATTGACCGAACCATTGACGACTACTGCAAAGCTGCTGCCCTGGCCATGGCTGCTGGCTTCGACGGCATTGAGCTCCACGGCGGCAACGGCTATTTACCCGAGCAGTTTCTGAGCTCGAATTCGAACAAGCGAAATGACAAGTATGGGGGTTCTCCTGAAAAGCGCTGCAAGTTTGTCATCGACCTTATGGAGAAGCTAGCCGATAGAGTTGGCCAGGAAAACCTGGCTATCCGACTCACCCCCTTTGGTCTGTTCAACCAGGCACGTAGCGAGCAGCGACTCCAGACCTGGGGCCATCTGTGCCGCGAGCTCAAGTCCAGCTTTCCCCGGCTCTCATATGTAAGCTTTGTCGAGCCGCGATACGAACAAGTGTTTTCAGAGGCAGAAAAGCAGAAATTCCTGGACTCGTGGCAATTGCCTACCGTCGACTTGTCTGTATTCCGAGACATCTGGGGAGACACGCCATTCCTCTCGGCCGGTGGATTCGATGATAAGAACTCGTGGGGTGTCGTTGAATCTGGCAGATATGATGGCTTGCTCTATGGTCGTTACTTTATCAGCAACCCTGACCTCGTCGAACGACTTCGCCAGGGGTTGCCGCTTGCGCCTTATGATAGGAGCCGCTTCTACGGACCGTTCGAAGACCCTACGATCGCGTACACCGATTATCCCGCTTTTGAGCGATAAAAAGTCGGCGCCGCCTAAACGTTTCTCATATGACCATTGATGATGTTGGAAGTCTTGTTGTAAAGGGCAGTGACAAGACCATGAGTGTGAGGCCTCGGCCATAGCATAGCGTTAGCATACTATAGAGATGCATGTGGAAGCGGACATTTGAATGTGGAATAATTCCGAATTAAACGATGCATCACTCAAAATTGATTTGATTCCTTGGTGCACAATCAGTCGATGTACGGAGTACTCTGTACTTGTTACTGTTGAAACGCTGCCACCTCGACTGTTTCTCATCGTGGGTGCCATATGACGCATTATATATGCTAGGAACCAAAACAAGGTTCGGGGATGCTGCTCTAAAAAATGCCACCGCATGAAGAGTCCTAGTCATCCACGATCCTTGACGATTGAGGCTGTCGCTCAGTGTTACATAATTTCAAGGTGGTTGGGAAATACTCCGTAAGCCTGTAGGTAATGTGAGGTTGAGAACTTGAGATATGTAGTCGTACTTCCTAGAAGCCCACGACGGCGGGGTATTGTTGTCCATCATAGTGTCATTGTCATGAGCTGCGCAACAAGCAATATTGAAGGCATTTCATCATTCCGAGAACAAGCGCATGAAGGCGATAGGGAGCATAGACAAATTGGTAAAGTTCGAGGTGCTGACTCCTTAGAGGCGACTGCCTCTCAGCGACCCGCGAGGCACGATAACTGGCCGGACTTCGAGCCGTCAATAGCACGCGCGAAGCTTATCGACGGCTGCTGTCAGGATATTGCACACAGGACAGACTGCAGGTATGTAACAGAGTTGTCAGCAAGTTGGGCCGCGGACGACTCGGTCATATGATGCTTGAAGTTGAGCGTGGCGCAAGAGCAGGGCTTCCAACATGCGATGTAGCAGCATCGAACGATACTCGTGAGCAAATTCCGATGCTAAGGTCGAGGCTCCTTTCTTCCTTGACGCGGCAACTCTTTTTGACAATCGATAGTGTTGAGTAATGGCGCTCCAAAAATTGCGCAAATCCTTTCATCACTGCGGCGTAGACGTTCTCATCAGTGTTATTCACAAGTCTCTCACCTCGAACCGCACCTGCAGCGTCGACACTTAATATCAGTTGCGCTTGGCGAATGACAAAGGGTAGGTATTCATGCCATGCATAGATCATAGATGGACGACTCCCGACGTTCATTTTGCAACTCGAAACACCAATGTCTGGGGTCTCAGGAGAGCTTGGGCTCATTTGACGCATGGAGGCCAACCGGCAACGAGAAATGCCAGAGAGGCTCTTGACGATCTTTTTGCTGACGCTTCGTCGCAGCCTGCAGGCCACTAGATTCGGCCCAACCGATGGCTTGCATCATGGCGCACTCATTCTCATCATTCTCGAGCAATGACTTTGACTTCTTGTGGCTACCTACTCTGTAGGTAGGTACCTACATAATCTGCGTTGATCGAGTTCGAAGGGGTTGATTGTCGGAGCTTGGATGGACGTGGGTTGTGTGGGGAATCGGGATCATGCATGAAGGTACATTGTATGTACCATCCGTTCATTGGATGATTGACCAATTGTCGATGGAGCGGCTAACTTGAAACGTCACCACGGGCCTCTGATGAACCAATGAACTCTCATCGCGTAATGCAAGACTACGGCGGTCACATGACCCTGCAGGAAAACCCTCCCTTTGTGCATGGTTTGTGACTCCAAAATCACCCGCCCGCTCAGCTGTGATGTCGTGTCACCATGTCATCCACAATACGACTGTTGGACCATGAGCCGCTCACTTTTCAGCAAGCTCTCTCAGAAGACTTCAACGTCGTTCAACGCCATGACCAAGTTGCACTGGTTGAACAGCAGTTCAGCCACCTATGGAGCCAAAAGGAGTCGATTGCAGCCATCGTAAAAGCGCAGCTGGGTCTTGACGAGGGTGCAGAATGTTCTGCCGCATCGCCGGAAGAATGGATTAGGGGCAAATTCAATGTCTGCATTCCTATAGCTGTGGAGTCATGTCAATTAAGTGGAAAAGTCATGATGCGATGCCCTGTGCCATCTGCATTGGCTGAAAGCTACTACCCTGGGAATATTGCCGAGAAGCTGCGAAGCGAGATCGGCTCATACGCGTGGGTGCAGCAAAATTGCCCAGACATCCGGATCCCTCAGCTGTATGGCTTTAGCATCCTTGACCACCATGTATGAGCTGCCTACCTATGCCGAGTAATTCCTAGAACCGCTACTGATTGGTTTTAGTTCACCTCCGAAGCCCGGCTTCCGTGGCAATCTCGACTCCCCAATGCCCTCTTACGATGGTTTCGCTCGCTATTTCGACTTGCGCCTCGTGCGCCGTATGCGCCAATATCAATACCTACACAACTGTCCAGCTCGTATATGTTGCTGGAGTTTATAGGTCCGGAGACGGGATGTGTGCTCTCGGAGAGCTGGGACGAGCACAGGAATGATCCAATTCGCCGTGAGAGGCTGTTCCGCGGTCTAGCCCGTATGGTCGTATCATTAGCCCGAATACCACAGCCCAGAATTGGCTCGTTCAAGTTTGACGACGACGGTAGCATCACTTTGACAAATCGGCCGAGCTTTGCAGCGACGACTACATTAGAAAACAGCGGTGCTCAGCAGTCCATCAGCGCGGGAGAGACATACACCTGCACAGAGCCATTCGTCGCTGACATGATTACTCTTCACGATAATTATCTCATTAGCAATGAAAGTGCAGCAGATGACAAGGCTGACTGCCGTGGTCACATGGCAATAAGAGCTCTACTTCGAATGCTGTCTCATAACTACATCAAAAGGCAATGGAGAAATGGGCCGTTCTTGCTTCAACTTACCGACCTCGATCAAAGCAACATCTTTGTGAATCACGATTGGGATATCACGTGTCTCGTTGACCTAGAATGGCTATGTGCCCTACCACCAGAAGCATTGTCCGCGCCATACTGGCTCACGGGATGTGCAGTTGACGAACTTGTGGATAATAAAGAGTGCAGCAGCTTAACAGAATACGATGCAATTCGCCAAGCGTTTATGCAAGCTCTAAAGGAGGAAGAGTCAAGAGAACGACTTGTATGGCCTCTATCTGCCATCATGGAAGATATGTGGCAGTCAAGCGGTGTCTGGTTTTGGCACTGCCTAACTTCTGTTAACGCGGCGTACTACTTGGTCGCTGAACATCTATGCCCTCGATTTTCGACCACGCTGACTATGAGAATTGAGGAAACGTTTTCGCATTTCTGGAAAGAAGATGTTGAAACGCACATTGATCGAAAACTGGCCGAGTTTAAAAGTTACGAGCAGAAGCTTGGCCGTCTTTTCCAGTAGATGCGTCAGCCTTGGCGACATTCACATCATCCCATCTATTCAACTATCGCTCCAAACTTAATGATTAATCACTCATTTACGGCGGCCTCTTGACTTCTACTTCCATTCTCTTTTTGCGTCTGAGATACCCGTGCTTCTATCTGTCTATATCTTGTTACTGGCACCGATTCTCAGAGACGCAAAAAGCAAGCTCATCGAAACATATCTGTCGTGTGACGAGAAGCTGTCTGAACGATCCTCAAGTACTATACAAACGTCAGCGTTCGCTTAAGAAATGCATATCCGATCAGCATTGAGCCTGGGCGCGGGCTGTCATTCATTGGAGGCCAATTGTCTCTAATCGTCGACATTATTAATTAATACATCATCTTAAAACTTGAATGAAGCGGCATGCGCGGGACCTCGCATTTCGCTTGTCTATACTGCGAGGCAAGAATTTTCAAGAATCGGCTCTCTCTCGAGCGCTCTCATCCATCTAACATTGCAAAACAATTCGCTGAGTCAGAGCGCCATACAACGTCTATCTCGTGAAGCCTCTCAAGAGTTGACAAGTCGGCCCGCTGTCCAGAAAGACAGTGCAAATCCTCAAGTGATTAGAGCCGCGAAGGGCTGAAGCACAGATCATCTCGAGGTATGGACGCGTGGTGACTGCCGCATCCTGATGGTGATGACAGTGACAATGATAATGACACTAAAACTATTAGCTCCGTTACACTCATGGCGAATCACGATGTAGGTCTTGTTTATCATATAAGGCGGTGCCACATGTTCCACCTGTGAGAGCTGGACCCTCCCGGTTGTCGATCTCTGACCACTGCTATTCCCAGAAACCATTGCATGCCATCCCCTTCAGTCATGGTGTACTTGTCTCGAACGAGTTTGATAATTTGGTCTCAGCAAGATGAAGTGGTCAGAGATCGACAAACTGATCCAGCTCCCACAGACCGCATATGTCGACATATTCATCGTCTTGATTGACAAGCAAGGCTTGAGCCATGATACGCCTTGAAAGCAACAGAGCCAAAAGAATGAGGTTTCTGCCGATACCAGCAAAAAAGAAAAGGAATACCTCTCCTTGCAGCAGTCACTACGCGTCCAGGCATAAACTTCACGGCTTCGCGATGAGCACGATTTCTTACGAATCCGTCCCCAGAGTATCACGATGCAGCCGATCGCGGTCCCCTCTACCTTATCAGCACAAGATGACTGGCAAGTAGGAAGTGAAAAGACTTTTCAGGTTGCGATTGATCCCTCATTCGTAGACAATGCGCCGGAGAGGAAGAGCTCGCAGGCCTATGCGACCAAATTTTCAGCGGGTTTGTAAGCCTGGAGAGCAAGTAAGCAGGACACAAGTCACGGAAGCAGAAATTCTGGCCTCTCCGATCTCGCAGGCAGGTCGCAATTGAGGCAGTGATCGACCGTATCTCTTTAATCACTAGCCGAATCGTCTGCATGTTGTCGCAATCGATTGTAATAGTTTCGGTTCCCAAGGAGTTTCACATCCAACTCCTATCCGGCACAATTACAATCAATTGCGACAATATGCAGACAATCCGGCCAGTGACTAAGGAGATCGCAAAGCTACTGACCAAGCTAAGACATGTCGATGTTCACGATTTCTTCAAGACTGGCCGAGACGAGACTTATAAGTTAGAAAACCTGTGAAAGTAAAAGAATGCTTCATCAACTGAGATGATGCTGATGGATGGCCAAAGTGCTGGCAAGCAGCATACGGGCAGCTTTGCTTCACCAAGTTGCTAGGCATGTGGTGAGATTGCACCGCATCTGGTGCCCAATAAGCGCGTTTCGAGGAACTTGGAGGACCTCGCACTGACATAGGTAACGGTTCCCGTAGGTAGGTATTGTAGGTAGTCAACGCCGGGGATTGTGTGTGCAGCCTGTAGGATGCGTTGCTAACTTGCTCAGGTCCAATTTGCCGAGCTAAAAAGCCCCCCAAGTTCCAGATACATACATAGTGTCATCATCGGCTCAGGCGACTGAGGAGAAAGTCGGGTGAAAAGCGACAGAGTTCATTATGACAGAGGACGAGTTCAGAAGACACTGTGGGTAGGCGGACACCGCGGCCATGACATGATAAAAGCCTAAGACAAGCTATGAGACAAACATGAACGAGACAGTATTCATGAATGATGATGAGACAAGGCACTTTCGCGAATTTGGACAAACAAAGCCAGGCAAATACAAAGCAAAGCATGCGCAGGGGCCGCATGGGCCAGGGTTTGAAGCCAAATGGCGCCGTCGAATGAGCTTGGTTGGTAGCGCCAAGAACGGGGGACCCACTCAACCGTGCCGGCCGCCGCTAGGGCCGGTGTGGCATAGCGGCGGTTGTAACTTGTGGCAGTGCTGTCAGCCCCTGAAAAAGCACGTGACGAGATGATGGGCGTTTGGAGGCCTTAATTCATTGGTGACGGCCACTGCCCGATTCCGACGCGTTTGTTCCCAACTCTCTCTTGTTTCAGCATCATTGTTCCTTTGTTGATTTCTGGGGCTTTTGCTGTCGGTTTCTTCTCTCTCCTTCAAGACACTCTTTCTTTTCCGTAACTTCTCGGTCACGTCGCTGCCAACTCTTCACGCTCACTGAAAATTCTTTCCTGACCACCGTGGTGCACTTTTGCATCGTCCTATCCGACAAGAAAAGCACACGCGTACCTTTCTCGATAATCGCAGTCTCGTTTCATCATGCATCTTTCAACTACTGTTGTTGCCAGTGCACTGGCCATCGGCGCTTCCGCTGGTTCCAACTACCTCGGATTCAATTCCGGAGCGACTCTCCCCGATCGATCTGCCAAGTTCAAGAAGGACTTCGAGGCTGAATTCAAGACTGCCCAGGCCCTGAACAGCGCGCCCGGCACCTTCAACTCGGTCCGCCTCTACACCAACATCCAGGCCTACTCAAAAGATGACCCCATCGAGGCCTTCGAGGCTGCCATCGAGACCAAGACAAACATGCTTCTTGGTGTCTGGGCCTCGGGCACTGACAACATCGACAAGGAGATTACGGCTTTGCAGAAGGCCATCACCAAGTACGGAACCAAGTTCACCGACCTGGTCATTGGCATGTCCATTGGCAGTGAGGATCTGTACCGAGACTCCGTCGCTGGTCGCAAGAACAAGGGTGGCCTTGGCGCCAGCCCCGACACCATCCTCAAGTTCATCAAGGACTACAAGAAGGCATTTGCCAACGGTCCTCTTGGCAAGGTCCCTGTTGGCCACGTCGATACCTGGGACGTGTGGACCAACTCGTCAATCAAGTCCGTCATTGACGCGGTAGACTTTCTTGGCGTCGACGAGTATCCGTACTACGAAAACGACAAGGGCAACGACATCAAGAACGCCGGACACCTCTTCGACAAGGCTTTCGATGCCACCGTCGCTGCCGCTAACGGCAAGCCCGTCTGGGTCACCGAGACCGGCTGGCCCTACACCGGTCCTACGTGGGACCAGGGCGTCGCCTCTGTTGAGAATGCCAAGTACTACTGGGACGAGGTCGGTTGCCGCAAGCTGTTCAACAAGGTTCCCACTTTCTGGTACAACCTGCGCGACTCCAACCCCGACAACAAGATGAAGTTTGCCGTCACCAAGGACCTTTCTCCCAAGCCTCTCTTTGACCTGACCTGCCCCAAAACATTCGACACCAAGCCCCAGACTTCGTCTACCAGCAGTGCTGCCGGCACCTCTACCACAAACTCCAAAGCTGCCGACACTGGCGCTTCCAAGCCTGCCTCGTCCGGCTCTTCTGATTCGTCTAGCAGCGGCAGCTCTGGCACGAATGGAGGCAGCGGCACTGTTGACGGAGCTAGCGGTAGCGGCTCGTCCACCACTCCTGCTAGTGCGGCCACCACCACTGCCAACAGTGCCGTTGGCTCCTACGGCAAGTTGTCGGGAGTTGCCTGCTTCGCTATCGCCCTCGTGGCCGGTGGCGTCGCCCTTCTCTAAGGGGTTTCTAGAGGGATTTCCAAGGCTGTGCCAAAGCCTCTACCCTTTCGGCATCATATACATGCTTGGAGTTGGAAAGAGGTATTTATCACGACACTGAGATTGGGTGTTAATTGAGGTTGTTCATTCTGCGCAAACGTGCTGCATCATCATTGGCTTGTGCTTTTTTCTTCAAAATAGAAGAGTGAAACTCATCTTGTACTACATATATACCTTTTTTCATGCTTTCTGACCAATTCTTATTCTTGCTCGTTCTGAAATTTGACAGCATGACATGTGTGGCCACGCAGAAGCCCATTACAGGATGTTTGTCTCGCATTGGTGTCTGTAGAATGTGCCCGTGAACTTCGTGCATTCCAGCTTCAGCTAAGCGAGGACTTTATTCAACACACCTGGCGTTGACTAAGATACAAATGTACGTCGGTGCTTCGCGACGGCACGGTATGACCTTCCCGCATCCACCTCGCGCACAACACCAGTTCTAAGTATCTCATTCAGGCCTTGGCTTCACATGCCATTCGCACATTATTTGGACGATGTTTCATTAGTTTCATATAGCATGAGCAGGTGTTGTGCACTGAGAGGTAATGTGGTTTAAAACAAAAATCGAGGATGTCGGAGGGCGAGGGCGTGTCTTCTATGGCGACCTTAGCAGGTTCCTACGTACCTACCTAACGTAGCTTATTAGGTACGTACTAAGTAGGGTCGCACATAAGACAGGCCTTCTGACTTCCGCAATTCCGCCATTTTTGTTTTCCAAATTGCAGTTACCCAACTCCATACATAATGTAACTGCACACCTT
>SRQM01000263.1:0-38038 GCA_018360465.1 Claviceps humidiphila
GGGGGACGAATGACCTTTCGACTCTCGAGATGGGATGTAGCGAAAATAGATTTATGGCTGTCAACGGCTTTTGGGTTGGTAGATGTGATGTGGCACAATCGTTAAAAGAGAGGACATGCGAGGACGTGTATCGCGATATGTGCAGAGTGATACATATGTGCATGAAGATCGTGTAGCCTATTGTGGCACAAGTGGTTCTAAAATGCAGAACATTAACGCGACCCTTTTTTCTCAGCGTGAGTATGCCATGGCTCCCAAGTCGTCTCTGAGTCCAGGACATGAGTCTTGTTCTAGAGGCATATTATAGTTGGCTCTCACAGTAGGTGCCCTGTACATAGGTTAGGTAGCTTGACGCGGAGTACAACTTACAAGGTATATACATGAACACTTGACGCGGCTTCTTTCTCTACAAAGCAGCACGGCCAAAGATGCAAACAGGTCCAACTCTACAAGCACAAAACGGCTCCAGATTCACAACACGGGTATGCACGTTGAATTGCAGTCTTGCAGACACATCATGCATATATTTCGTCATCACATCTACCACTACCTAACGCCAAAAGTAAAAAAAAGAAAACTGGCTAACTGGGTGGCTTGCTGGCTCATCACGCCACTCACAACAAACGAATAAGCAAAGAAGCAAAGAAGCTGGAAAAAGCTCCATAGGAAAGAAGAAGAAGAAAACTTGCAAGGGGCCACGACATATCCGATGTATGCCTCTCTGCACACATACGAGTCCAGGCCGTCATGGAAATGAGAAGAAGAAGAAGAAGAAATGAGAAATGTACATGCTAGAAATGGCTTTGTTTGAGAAAAAAGATGACTGCCAGGTGTATATACCACGACTGGCGCAAGAAGCGAAAAAGGGGGAGAAAAATGAAAGAGCAAAAAAGAATCAACGAAACATGTAGAGAGAAGAAGACGAGTAGAATGTAAAAAAAGAAGAAGAAAAGTAAATAGGGCCAAGTGACGAGTGCCAAGAGGGCAACAGTCATTGTGCTTGTGCAATGTGTCAGACTCCCTCCTGAACCCTCCTAAACAGCTCCCCATCTGCATCACTCCATCATATCCGCCAACGCATTCTCCCTCAAAACCTCATACCTCTGCACATTAAACCGTTCTCTCCTCCACCCACAAGCCCTCAACCTCTCAATTCTAGCCTGGATATCCAACGCCTTCATCTCCGGACTCGCAGCATACGACACTGTCGGAATCTGGCACGCCGCAATCTCAATATCCAGAGTCGTCAGATGCGATGTGATTTGCCGCCGGAGACTCCCCAGGATAGTACAGAAGCGGTGCACGGAGCGGGTATGCGAAAAGGGATCCTCCGCGTCGTCTTCTGGGAGACCCAGATCGCTAAAGTCAGGCGTGCGGGGGGAGTCATCCGCGGTATTGATGAGTGGCTGGCGCTTTACGGACTTGAGGATAGATTCTGGCGGAGAGAGGATTGGCTCTGGGGAAGAGCGGGCGACCCAGTCGTCGAAGCCGAGTGTGGGACTGTCGGGGCGAATCATGGGCTCGATGATGAGTTCGTCGGAGAAAGCCACCTTCTTTTTCTTGGGCGTCGGTTTGGCGAAGGCGTCGTCACCCCCGCGTGAGGAGTAGAGAGACGGGCTCGGGGAGGACATTCCGGTGGAGGCGGTTGAGTAGGAGGCGTTGGAGCCAGCGGGGGAGTGTAGTTTTGAGAAGGAGAATCTGCTGTTTCGCGCGTGAGGGGAGCGGTCGATGACTTGTTGATCGGCTTGGGTGGCGAGATCGGATGCGATGCTGTAGTGGTCGTATGCTTGTTTGAGGAGGGTCGTGCGGAAGGGCGAGGAGTGGTGGATGGCACGGGCTTGCATTTCCAGAGCCGTGGCGGCGTAGAAGCGAACGTAGACGAGGTGAATGGGGTGTGCCTAATTTTCGATCCAATGTAAGTATGAGTGCGCTGGAGATGGAGGGCAAAGACGACTCCCAGAGCTTCGCATCTGCGACGGGAATTCAGACAGAAAGAGGCGCAACTTACAAACTTGTCACTCTGGGCAAGCACCTCGTGGCACCGCGTGGAGCATTGGCGAAACCTCCGATTCATGTACTCTCTCTTGATTTCGCCCAACGTCGCTTTCCATTCCATGTCTGTGCAGGGCGTAGCAGGAGATTCTGGCACATGCTCCGTCTTGGACTGCCGCTTCGTGACCCGAAGGCACAGCGGCTGCGGCACAGGGCGCGAAGATCGTGGCTTCGATGGCACGCTTGGGAAACGACTCAAAATGTCGTCATAGGATGGCAGGCAATCGTTGTCTCTTGTAGCATAGCACTCTTTCGCGAGCGCAAGAGGTATAAGGGTCGTCATACCGGCGGTTGATTTCAGCAATGCGCGCAAGCAAAGGCGAAGAAACTCGGCAAAAGAACGTATGTGAGAAGACGAATCGAAACGAGTGGAAATCGGGCGCCCGTAGAGCAGAAAGCCTCTTCGTAGTTATGCGCAGCAGCAGAGAAATCAATGCAATGCGCAGGCCGGATATATGTATAGGTCGTTTATGCGCTGGGTTGGTATGCAACCTGGACTCGACAAGCTGACAGCTGTAAGAGGCTGGTAGCCAACGTTGACGTTGCAAATAGCGTTTCAAAACCCGGAGCCTAAAATGAGCATAACAACATGAGGTTGATGCAATTAAACAGCCGATTCGCGAGGTGTCGCCAAGATAAAGCCGTTGGATGTCTGAACGAGGAACGGGTGACAAACGACCAGATCAAATGCCCAAAGAGGTACTGCCGCGTCAAAGATGGAGATTCCGGTAATAATGAATTCTCGATCGAACAGTTGGACTGGAAGACCCAATTTGCGTCTTCTTATTGTTCCGCGTCGTGTTTTGCTTTTGGCCCGGCTTCTACTTTCGCGTATCGGTAGTTGTGGAAGATGGAGAGATTGAGTGGAGGCCGTAGTGGATATAGACGAACAGGCGGCCCTTGTCTTTGTGCAGTGATGGAAATTGCCGATGCGATGCGAGATGTCGAAAAGGAAGGAGAGGGGCAGACAGACAAGTGTTGGCACTCGACGATAGTAGGTACGAGAACAGGGCAGACCAGGAATCTAGCGGGCATCAAACAGCTCGAAATAAAGAAGAGAGTGAAAAGGAGCGGCGATGCCGGGGGGACATGGTGGGAAGATCCGAGACCTCACAAACGTGGCGGACCGGTACTTATGAAGGAGACTGTGCTCCTCTGCTCCTCTGGGGCCCCGAAGCATGATTACCTACAGCTTACTCCGTGCATTTTACGGAGTAGTTTCTTCTCTCCTGCCGGATTCCGACAGAAAAAGCACGAATGCCCCGTGCCGAAGATGTGCTTTGTGCTCTCTGTCACAAGAATGTCCCTCGCCACATGTTTCCCAAGTCGTCAAACCACATGCACCTGGCCGGGATGAATCCATGCAAATGCCCAGGGGGTGTGGGGCTTCTGGTGTCCGCATCAGGGGAGTCAGTCAGGGGATAGGTATGTGTGGGGAACGATACCTAGGTACAAGCAGACAAAGGCAAAAAGCTCACGCAGGCTGCAGGCTGCAGCACAGGCCAACTGCTAATTAACCTGGCAGCAGTGAGCACAACAGTTCCCCCGCGGAGTATGAAGGTATTTACCAACCTGTTCGTGTAGTCCGCAGGTATGTACTCCGTAGAGCATAGACTCCAGAGTCCAGAGTAGGTATTTACTGGTGCTGCCGCTTTCCTTTTCCCTTTTGTTTCTTTGCTGCGTTTCCTTTTCCCCGCGACGAGGCGGCCAATGCGTCAATGGGTCGCACAACGCCGACCTGTGATACCGGATTCTCATTGGTCGTGGTTCAGGTATAAGGGGAATACCTAGCGACGCTGCCTCCGCGACCGAAACTTGCGGTCCAGTTGCCGTCAACCGAGACGGAGCATTCAAACGAGCCAACTGAGAAACAATTTGAATCTTCTCGTTTGCTTCATCCGTCCCAGAAACGCGATTGTCTACCTGTTGGTGGCATAGCCGGCGGCGATGCAGATGCCAAGTCGCCAAGTCCGCACAGAGTCGTCTTCGGCGCATTACGCTGCAGTCGCCAGTGCAGGATGCGAGATTGATGCTGCAACGCGCTGCAATACGCCGCCATGCGCATGCAAGCTTGGGACGACATATGTATAATGTTTTCCTACATGACTATAGGCAGGTACTGTACGAATAGGGGTAGTACATACATAGGTAGGCATGGCTAGGGGGGCAGCGCGGGCAGCAGCATCCGGCTGGAAGCACGTCGCCTCAACGTCGTTTTGGTGACATCAAGGCTGCAGCGTGTGAGGCTTGAGCTGGTCGACTTCTCCCGTCGGCTCGTGCGGCGCCCAGCCAATCACGGCACGCACTCGCCTAATAAGTGGCCTGTGCTAACGGCCTGTGCGATTGGGACACAGACGCTCTGCCCGCCTGTGCCTTCCTTCCTTTTCCAACGAGAAAAGCTCAACTTTCACATTTCACAAGGCAAGGCAGAGCCTGCACTGTGGTTCCACCTGCTGCCTGTTCAGTGTTGCTTCCAAGTCCCGCGATGCTCGTGATTACGAATATCTCCATCGTGCGATGTGCCGTGTCTGTTTTCAGAATCATACGGAGGACGACTCCCAAATACATTGCTCGAGCCAAGCCACTAGAGCTTATCAGTACGCGCTAAGATAAGGACCCCTGTCAATAGTAAATCCTAGTAAGCTGCTTTGTAGCTTTGTACATTAGCTGTGTGGCGAGTCTCGCCACACAGCTACTGTAGCGAAACTGATTGTGCTTTTAGAACTGAAAGCACAACAAACGACTTTGTCTCTTTATTAAGGATCTCTGAGACTTGGGTTTCCCTTTGGCCACTTATTGAGAGCCTGAGTTTTTATTTAATTACACAAGAATCTCTGACAGACACATCCGAGGCCCGGAGATGTTCCCCATCACGACTTCTGATGTCCCCAGTGCATCACGCCCTGCCCTCTTTGTACTCGTTACCACCGCCTAAACGAATTACCTCTTGAATATGCCTTGGAATTCGTTCAATCCAAGCCCTGATTTTCTCTTGCGACAGCTCCTCCCATGCAGCTTTCCAAGCGGCAATAGCTTCCTGGCGGTTCTTTGGAGCACCTTTTTTGGTCGTTTCGCGCTTTAAATGCGCCCACGCTGGCTCGATCATGTTGAGATCGGGTGAGTTGCCACACCAGAGTAGGCGTGAGACTTCATACTGGTCGTAAATGCGTTGCTGCATCGGGTGTGCATGGGCAGGCGCCTTGTCTTCTTGGACGACAGTGTTAGGGCGATCCTGGAGGCAGACTTTAGCGAACGGTATAAGCTTAGGGATGACAATATTCTGGCTGTAACGCCACCAATCAATCCCCTTCCCTGAGCCCCGTGATAGCTTCCCAGTCTTCTGGTTGAATCGCCATGTAGGCCGTCGGCCAGGTGTGCCTCGTTCACGCAGATTCATTCGCCGAACACCAGTTGACAGCTCCCACTCGGTCTGGAGCATGGGCTCAAGCTCACGATTGAGCTCTTCAATCCGTGCGATTGACTGCTTTCTCTCTGTTGCCGTCTCTGGCGCCCAGCAATGGGAGGGTCCCTTCTTGTCGTATGTAAAGCAGCCCCAAAACATAAATTCTGAGGCATCTCGCCATCGTTCACGGATACAAGATCGATTAAACGCCTCACTCGAGTCACGCCAAACTCGGTAACTGCCCCGCCTGTGGAGGAGGATTACCGACGTTTCATCAGACCAGATAACGTTCTTCCAATCTTCCAAGGTCCAGTCTTTATGGGCTAGACACCACGCGAGGCGATCATCTCTCATCTTCTTCGTCAACCCAGGCTTTCTAGTTGGTTTTGTCTTCTTGAGACCGCTTGAGCGTAGAATACGCCAAACTGTATTCGCAGATACATCATACCCAAGTTCCTTCAGGTCGCCGGCAAGAGTCTTAGTAGTTTTCTCTCGGCCGTAGCGGTCGTTGCGCACCTTCGAAAGTATAATTTCTTTGACTTCCGGAGTCTGTTTCTTTGGCCTGCCTGATCTTGGTCCATCTTCCACCAAAATATTCTTGATATTTAAGGGCCGGTCTTGAGGGTTGAACCCGCGCTTAACGGCTTTTGCATAGATGTAATTGACAGTGCGTGTAGGGACGCCTGTAAGCGAGGCTACCTCTCTTGTAGAAACGCCAGTTGCCTTAAGTGTTAGCACAGCGGTTCGAGTCGCGATGTCGTTGTAAGTGTAGCCTGCCATTTTGTGCGGTTTTCTTTAACTTGGAATCAATGGCTCGAGTCGAGATGTCCTTGTAGGCCGTCGTTAGTCAATCAGTGAAGTTGCCATCAATCTGGATTATGAAAAAAATTTCAAGCACGACATCTCCGTGATAATATAACAGGGGTACCCTATAATACATTCCCAATTCGGCCTGTTTTGGCTCACCCCTGCTCCTTGGCTCGAGCAATGTATTTGGGAGTCGTCCTCCGTACGATAGACGCTTTTGCTCATGTGCATTTGGTACTATGTATATGAGTACACGCATAAATAAGAAGTCAGACATATATTCACATATGCTCTGCACTCTGGTACACATTGACATTTACCCACTGCTTGTTGCAGCCAACTCTCATCACGACAATGCACCTGCTGCGCCCCTTTGAAGCAACAATGCTCAAGATTACACAGGTCACAGTACAGTTGAAACGTGACAGGCACTGCAACGCACGGCCACACACGCGATTGTGAATGAAACACCAGCCTGCGCAGTGCGCACCACCACACATGATTCAGATTCGCATCATCCGGCCATGTGTAGGCGCGCTCCACTCATTATAGATTTATAGCTCGCCCCAATCGCGATTGCCGCATCTTGTTTACGGAGCAACCTTACAACTTATTTGAGCCTCTCTCGTCACCGTTGACCGGATCGCGGGGTCCTCCCTCCCGCGGTCCTTCGGGGGAACCTTTCAGGGGCCGCCGACGCGCCGTTCGGGGGGAACTTTCGGGGTCACTCTCGTGACGTCCGTGGCGTCCTGAGTCCTAACTGTTAGTGCCGAGAAGTGAGTGAGGTGCGGCGGTGTTCCTGTCGCAACCTTGCACGGGAAGAAGGCAAGTCGAGCTTACGTGTAGGTATGTATTCAGACACGACGCTTCCAGGGGTCACTCATAATGTTGAATGTCATGGTACATACTTAATAATCGTAGTAGGTTCGTTATAACTTATGTGTGTGTTGATCAGACAGGTCATTTATTTTCTCCTGACCACACGGGTGGCGTCGGTGTGCCACGAATCACGATTGTTTTATTAGTCGTCTTCGACAACATACGTACGTGTACCTAGGTAGGTACATTCCAAGGCCAAAACGAGCATCGTGGACCGGTCTGCCATTTGGCAGGTGGTCATGATGCCGGCTGGTGCTTCTGCTCATATACCTTAACAACTCCTCCAGGCGCAAGAGTCTGTCCTCCTCTCGTCCCCGAACACACAGCGCCTCCAACAAAGCAACTCCCTCGGAGGCGGGATCGATCGGCAGTTCGATCCTCGTAGTCTGTAGACTGCACGTGTTGTTCTGTGCGGAAATCCTCCCGAAGACGGCGCGGCAGGATTCAAAGCCAGATGATCGACACGAATGCGGGTTAAATGTCGGGGGGCGACGCGGCAACAGAGACAGGGCTCTTCTTAGCGGCGGGCGGCCCAAGACATGGTTCCACGTGGGCTTCCATTGGCCGATTCGTTCAGCAGGGCAGGGGATTTTCGGGAATTACGACATCATCTTCAGCAATGTTGTACAACCACAGCACGACGGGACATGATACACAATGTAAGTGTAGGTTGGAGTATGTATGTATGTACTCCATATACTTGATGCAACGCTGCTGAGTTCTCTCTAGGAGTGTAGTGCATGTACGATTGTGCAACCAAGATTATTTCAAGAATTGGTCGCACTGGTCACAAAACTAACGTATGTATCCAGTATTAGGTCGCACATTGCGAAAAAGGATGGTCATACCGACAAATGTAACGTAGTTTCAAGGCAAAGACGCTGGAGAATGTTACACTCATAATACCAAATTGTAAGAACCCAGCTCGTCACCGCCATCAGCACATGCAGTAGGTACCCTCAACATATCACCTTATCCCCGCTCTTGTCCTGCAGGGTAGCGGATCTTTGGATGTGAAGCACGGACGAAGGACGAAGGACGCGCGACGGCTAATAAACACCAACCCTGTGATGCACCCATCTACAGTGACCACCACTCCGTATTTCATTTCCATCGGATCTATTCGCCCCGTAGCGTCTGTGTCCTCTTCGAATAGGTCGCAATGACCACATTACATCTCGGGACTGATCACACTTCCTACGAGAATGTCCGCTGAAGTGAAAAAGTGATTCGAGCAAAGCCTCAATGAATCATTGTGGTAGGCAAGGGACTGTTTTCGGCAACGAAGGTGCTCTAAGGGGGTTGAGTGTTGAGAATGAAGCCTAAAGAGCACCACGCCATGTCTGAGTACATCCGTACGTGCCTGCTGTGAAAAAAGAATATGTGCTTCTTGAGGGGAGTATTCCACACGTCCAAACAAGTATGTATTACGGAGTAACTCAAAACAGAATTGGCCATGTACTGTACCTTAGGTACATTGTCTGCTCAGCCTGCAGGTGACTAGTCGAAGAATAATCACATGGATGCTACGCAGAAGCAAAGTGAGAACCAAGAGCGCGATTAGGCTATGCGGATACGGAGTAATTGAACACAAGACAAGATAACTGCGCACCGTTTTCCTGGCGTCTCTTCTCTCGCGGAAATGCCAACTTGATAAGGCTGAAGAACGTTTTGATGCCGGTGGGGAAGTCAACGGGGGTACATGCATTAGGTAGGTACCTAGGTAGCTACTACATACATATTTAGGCACAGCATGTACCTATCTATGTAGCTCACTGTGCTGGAGCTGGAGTGCATACCTACCTATGCATAGACAAGGTACACACAATGTACTCCCTGGGTACCTACAGGATACAGCATGTATGTACGGAGTAAACGGGGTTTCACATGTCGGCAGCAGCGCGCGAGAACTCTCTTCACCCGCACTTTTCTTGAGATTGGGATAATGACCGGGTTTTCCACTTTTTGATCTCATCGGCTGATATGCGCACCAAGTCCTTGACCTATTCAATGTGTCGCGCAGGGCTTTCGACACAGATTAGGTATGTAAACCGATTCATCGACGCAGGACTGTGGGAGCTATGTCTAAAGGGGTGTACAATGTCTGCGATTCCGTGATCATGCTGGGACTCGGAAATCGCACTCAACGGCCTTAACTTCTATGTCAATTTACGTCCAGGAGGTCGATTTGACTGATCGAAAGAGGGTTCCTGTCCTCTCCATTTCCTTCATGAAGGCCCTTCATCTGAAATGCTTTACACGTTTACGAGGCTGCTTGATACTGGAAGAGCCTGGGACAAGTTACAAAAGAGACTGCATGCGCCGTTGCGCCGTACTTGACTTGGATGAACGGCGCGGGATATTTCGATCATCAGGAACATGGATATCTCTCCCAGACTGTAGCATAGATGTACATACAGAGTACGTCCGAGATTGCTTGACTTACAGTCTTACTAGACCATGAACACGGAATCGCACGTGCCTTTCTTCACTAAATCTGTGTGATGTGTCTGGTTGTTTTAGAAAGATGACATTGCGTAGCTACATATCCTGAATCTAAATTACCCACCAATGGATGGTTACTTTGATCCTCGGGGACGCCTACCCGGTTCTTGGCCTGAAGTGAATGCTACCTTTGACAAGGCCCTCACGAGATGACCACTGATGCTCCAGAATGCTTCTATTTCCGGCATCATGCATAATGCCCACAGGATGCATCCAACTCAACCACAACAAACGCCCAGAATGCATCTAATTACCCAATCCGTGGGGAGTACTACGTACATCAGGCACAAGTCGTCCAAAACGCATCTATTTCATCCAAAATTCTCCCAGGATGCGTCATCACAAAGTCATGCCGCCCCGGCACCACCCTCCACACCACATGCTCCTTCCCCCCCGCCAGCGGCAGCCCTTGCTCCCGATACTCCGGCTCGCGAATCAGCTCATCCGCCTCTGCAAAAATCATCGCCGTCGTGCCAGCCTTACGCCTCGCCAAACCCCTCCACTGCTCGTGTTGCCCCATCAGCGGCGCGTACCGGATACACGACATGAATGCCGGCACGAAGCCCTCGTGGTAACGCACCATCCAGCGTACGTACTCTAGGACACCCTTCTCCAGGGGCACTGCCTCCTCGCCGGGAGCCTTGGTATCTACCTCAGCGACGGCCATAACCGTGGCAGCCTGCGCAGCCTGGACAGCCCGCGCAGCGATAGGCCTCTGGAGCCGGCGCCCCGTCAGGACAGCCAGGATCCGCTCCGGGATGAAGCCGCTCGCAAAGACGAAGCGGTTCAGTCGTCCAAAGGAGGACGCGTCGATGAGGCCCGCCGGCGCGAGGAGGACCAGCGAGGCAACCATATGAGGGAAGGCATTGGCAAATGGCACGGCGATGCCGCCTCCCAGGGAGTACCCAACGAGGTGGAAAGCCTGTGTGCCCGTCCAGGCGAGGGGGGACGAAGCGAGCGCGAGGAGAATCTGGGAAGTGTAGAGGCGGGTATCGTGGGGGAGATCACCGACACCGTCTGAGAAGCCGCGGCCGAAGAGGTCCTTGAGTGTTTTACATGATGACTTAGCTTGACTGTCTGCTGCAAGTGATGTGATTGTGTTGATGACAGGAGAAGGAATCACGCGACGACAAGGGAAACAGGAAAAGGGAAAAGCACATGTATGTTACGTGCCTGCAGAGAGACACGCACACTCATCCAACACCACCAACTCTAATTCTCAAGGAAACAACAATGCCCCCAAGACCACACATGAGAAAAGAGCAAACGAGTCATCAAACAACAGGAGTATATATAAAATAAAAATAGCACTTACAAACAACATAACCCTACACCCCCTCTCCACCATCCCATGCGCCAAGTGCATCAGCGTCACACAGCTCGTACTTATCCCATGAACAAGCAGAACCTTCTGCCCATCTCGCGGGCCAAACTCATACACCCGGATGTAGCCATACTAAACCAACACCACACCGAATTAGTCTTGTCTGCCCTCTTCTTCTTCTTCTTGTTTCTTTTTGTGCTGTGCAAACTCTCTTGTCTCTGGAGTATGTCCCTGGACCCCCCTTCTGTCGCCATTTCCCTCAACCACACAGCAATCTTATACAAAAACTCTCTCGTTGGCTTTCCCGGATAGATATATAGATACCTAGGTAGGTAGGTACGATACAAGAGAACACCCCACATACCGGCGTATCTACATCCCTCCCCCCCGGAAACGTCTCCGGCCCATAGACCAGACCCTCTGCGCTGCAGTCTCCGCGGCCTATCTTCCCAAGGGGACTCTTTAGAACGGCGCGCCGGGGCGGCCATAGTACAGCCCTGGCGAGGACGGTGAGAGATACTGTGAGGGCGGTGGTGGTGACGAGGAGGGGGACTGGCCAGGAGGGGCTGGTGGTGTCCATTGGGGTTAGGCCCAGGGGGGATTGAGGGCCTTGATTGCACGGAGAGGGCGTGAAAAGTAACGTGGAGAGGGTTATCGAAGGAAACTAGTTCATGAATACTAATGTGTGTATGTAGTTACTCGATAGAGGGAGGGGGTGTGTTGAGATTGTGGTGGGTGAGTTTGAGTTGAGGGGACAAGTTAAAGTAACAAGAGACGGAGCTGAGCTGAGCTGGGGAAACTGTCATCAGGAACGGAGGGTTGGCGGCGTGTTGGTGCGTGCGATTGGTGGCAGGACATGACGAGTGTGGATCTCCGGAGCGAACGCGGACTTTTGGCTGTCCCTCATCATTCATGTGATGCAGGAAATTCAGGGGTGAGGAGACCATTGGACATGTGCGTCTTCTAGTCTGCATTGATGAGTTCTGTAGTCGATAGCCACGGAACGAGGTTACCGCATCTACATATGTAGCTACTGTAGGGACGAGTTAGGAAAAAAAGACCCCGTTCGAGATGCCGGCCTCTACGCCCTGAGAGCACCGCTGGGACATCATTCTCCTGCCTTTCCCCGAGCATATTCTGGGGATCTGCATGTACATCTGCGTCGTCACCCGTCAGAACCGTACACTGCACACGCGCTAATACGCCAACCGGTTCGTTGCATCTCGCCCAAGCCGTCAAATAGCGGCAAAACCTGTAAAGCGGCAGATACATCCACGGTGCTCAGGTCGTTCCTAAACCATTAAGCCTCGAGGTATTCCGGGCACCAACCCATCAAGAGCATCTCCAGGCTCCAGCCATCCAGCCGTCCAGATTCCAAACCTCAGCCCAGCCCAACCGCCCACGCCGCATTCCCCAGCTGTTTAATCAAACGCATCAAATTCTCCACAATCGACGGCATCCCCTCCGACGCCTGTGCAAAGTTCACCCGCAGCGTATCCTCCGCAATACTCATACACGCATGCGGATCATGCAGCGACGCCTCCTGAGTACGTCCCCGAACCAAAGGCCCCTTGATCAACGGTCTTCCCTGCTCAAGACCAATAAAGCGTTGTATGGCAATCGAGTCCGCGCTATCGAGGTACACCGGCTCCACAGCCCACTGCGAGGATACATACTGCCTCCGGTTCGCCCTCATCACGACTCCATACGTCCATAGCGTAATGGACGCGTGATGGACCGCCACTGCGTAGAAATCCTTGAGATGGCTCGGGGGAAAGAGCCCCGCGTATCGGAGCACTTGGGATGCGCACCACACGGCCGACCGGGCCTCGCTCGTTGTGATCCATTGCTGCAGGACGGGATATACCCGCCGGGCCTGGTCCTCGCCCTCCTTTCCTAGAAAGAGCCGTAGGTCATCGATGGAGACGTGTAGGTTCATCATGAGGAGGTTGAGGAGGAGGTGCTCCCGTGGGGACATGTCCTGCCAGTTCGCGGCAATGAGGTGGAAACTCTGCAGGTCCTTGACTAGTTCCTGGTGGCGGGAGATCAGGAGCGAATTCGGGTCGCCGCCGAGACTGTTCGCGTAAGAACGGGACTTGTGCACTGAGCTGAGCTGGTTGTATTCCAGGATCAAGGCCCAATACCCGTGGAGGAAGATGGAGATGGAAAACTGGGTGTCAAGTCGTGCATGATTCTCAGTCAGGAGATGCACGTCGTGGAACAAATCACCAATCGATGGGGGTCGCTTCGTATGGCCGGCCATCCGTTCGAGGTACTGTGCTTTCCATTCC
Source organism: Claviceps humidiphila (assembly GCA_018360465.1). Taxonomy (NCBI): domain Eukaryota; kingdom Fungi; phylum Ascomycota; class Sordariomycetes; order Hypocreales; family Clavicipitaceae; genus Claviceps; species Claviceps humidiphila. Next base: position 13,262 of record SRQM01000263.1, read on the forward strand.
TCGGCTGTGTTGGCAAACCACAGCTCGCGCGCCTCTGGCAGGGGCAGGGTTAGCTCGGCATAGGACAAGCAGGGATTTGTCAGTGTTGTCATTGATGCTTGCGCTTCACGCAGATAGCAATAAAAGACTAGCCTTCATCATCTTCCATGTTAGTTCTTGGGTTTTGCTTCTTCGCTGAGTGTTTCTTGAGTGGCACTTCACGCACCGTTTCCATTGCTCACGCTCTATCCAAGTCCTCCACTTCTCCTGTAGCACGTCGCCTTCATCAGACGTGTCTACGTTCAGAGTCGGGTAGCTGACTCTCTGAAACCTGCCGCGGTAACGCATCATCTATCAAGCTGGTCAGTGGGTTGGGGTTGCCCTTATTCCGATTCTAGGAATTGATAAATTGTTCAAAATACAGGAGCTCAACCCACAGTGATAGGGATGACGAGGTGGCACTCTGCGATTTCCATTCTGCGACGGTTGCCACTCCATAAGCCAAGGTCTTGCACCAGTATGAGTGCTTGCACTAGACTCCCGTTTTGAATGGCGGTATTGTTCTCTTCAAACTGCAGACCATGATCAGTTTAGCTCAACAGTAATAACGGGATAGCACGGTACAGGTCAACAACGACGATAAATTGACGTACTCGGGCCGGTATAGCGACTCCTATCCAAGAACGATTAGTTGGGTAAGCTCCTCACATTACGGTAGCGTCTCCGAATGACCAAAGTTGCAAAAGGCGCGAGACTTACGAACTGCTTCCAAGACAGCCATGCCAAACTTGCGCAACGCTGAAATGGGAATCATGGTACCTCCATGAGCTGCCGCCACGGCGATCCAGTGAGGTTGCTGTTCGTTCAGCCTGAACGTAGGGAAGTGTATCCACGAGTCTACTCGACAGGCATGAGCAGCCAGAAAGATGTGTGCCAAGGTGTCCAGCACATCTACCGTAGGAAACGACGAGGCGACCCGGTTGGCCACCGAAGTTTCACGACACTGAGATAGCAGAATGGACATGACTCGGTCTCGGCTCGGCTGTTCCAGCTTCTCAACAGTCACCCTCTCCAACCGATCACGGCTTGTCTGGAACTGTGCACTAGACGTCTCGCTAGAAGGCACGGCACAGTAGCCCTGCTCTTTGTATCCACTATCATCAGACTTGGGATCCCATCGCCACGGTGATCCGGTCCATACTTTGACGAGATCTTTTCTCATCTGGTTCATGTCCACTGGGTTTTCGGCATGGTACGTAAATTGCTCCATGGGCATTGGTTCAGATACGACGCTGTCCAGGTTCCAGTTGTACAAAACACCATAGTCTGCGTCGGTCAATTCAAGATTCGCATTGTCGCAGAAGTCGAGCACGGGCATTCCCAAAGAGCCAGCAGCCTTGTTTGGTTCGATGGGCTGCTCGTACAGCACATCCCTCAGGAAGTCATAGAAAGGCGAGTTGTTCAAGTACGTCAGCCCATTGGAAGACTCAAATGCGATTGGTGCCAGTGCATCATTCTGAACTGCTGGAGAAAGATGAGTCGGGAGGCCAAACGGGCACGAGAATTGAGACAACGTGAAGAAACAGGAGCTCCTCCAACTTACACTGATCCTGGGCTGTTCGCGGCATCGGTACTTGACCTTCCTCCGGCCTATGCGGGCTAGCTTCTGAGTAAGGGGTATTTTTCATGGTCGCGGTATGAGCATCCGCCATCGAAGTAGAGGCACTCTGGACCGAGTGCGCCTGACCGTGAGATGCCGGAGATGGCATCTTTGCCGAATCGCTTTCATGTATGCCAGGAAAAGAAGCACCGACTTCTTGGGCCGGCACATGAATATTAGCTGGGACGTGTCCTGGGTGCAAATTCGGAAAGCCCACTTCCGAGGTCACGCAGCTGAGTTTTCGGGTGATGCACCGCTGGCAAGGTTTCGAGTCGTCACACTTGACTCTGGCCGCCGCGCATGGCCGACAGGCATGAGAGACACGACCAGCGGCAGTCGAGGCATTCGTGCGTCGCTTCTTGTTGGGCGAGTCGTTGCTATGGTTCACGACATGACGACGAAGAAGGTCCTTGCGAGCAAACGACTTTTGACAAATCTCGCAGGAGAATCGGCGCCCGAGAGTATGGGTCTGAACGTGTCGTACGAGATGCTTTGGCCGAGAGTACGAGCGTCCGCAGTCCCGGCAAGCATACAGGTTACCGCTGCCATGGTTTTCGCCAACAGACGGAGTTGATGTGGAGGCTATCGCCGTATTCGCCACAGTCGTCGTGGGGGTGTGCGCATGTAACGACTCTGCATCGATATCAGATGTATCGCGCGAAAGAACCGATGCGCTGGACCCAGCGGCGGCAGTGAGGCCAAGATTTTGCTGCGAGGACGACTCGCTTAAACTGTCTCGATGACTCTCTTGATGTAGCGGTGGTGGCCGATCTGCTGGTGGAGGTAGTTCAACGTCGGAGGGGCGGGAAGGTCCAAGGATCTGTGACAAGGATGGACCAGTCATTTCGCAGACATTGAACGGCTGACGCGCCTAATATTCTCCGCGTCTGCTGAGACGCGGCAACAAGACGGCCACGGATTCGAAAATTGCGCAAAATCGTGACAAAATCAGGCCAGAAACCAGATTCGACTCTCGAGCGCCGAATTCTGAAGTTGTGCTACCAAATGCTGTGATGTGAGACTTTGGCGCCGCGAGTACTCGACCGACGTCTCCACTTGAGAAGGCTTGGCGAGTTTCAGACAACGGCGTGGCAAAGCAAGAATCGATTCAGAAACAGAGAGTGAAGCAAAAAAGGCGGTTGGAATTTGGGAGTCAAGTTCTGTCGGGACGAATCGGTCCATGGCCACTGGAATGCTGTTGCGACGACGGGTTGCGACAGCGGCAGCCTAATGGGGACAAGCCCCAAAATTGCTGCCGAAAGCTTACATGGATTTGATAAGATGTCTGCTCCAGGTTGTCGATTCTACCTATGTACATAGCAGGTGTCATGGTTCCAGGCTTGCTTGTAAGATTGCCTTGAGTAACTATGTAGTCTCATCGGTGATGGAAGCAGCTGGCTATGGAACCACGAACCTAGGTAGGTAGCAGCGCGAGGGGGCACAAGAATGCCACCGTGCAACTGATGAATCTGACGATGCTTCACCGACTGGGTGGACGCAGCCGTAGGCTTGTAGCTCTACGGAGTAGCCGGGCCCAAATTCCAAGGTGAGCTTTCATCTCCTGTCAGCGATGACGTTTTTGACGGCAAATGCCGCTTTACAGAGGCAATTCGAAAGACGAAGATACTCACGAGTCACGGGCCACTGCTGTGCATCAGTCTCGTTCTAGCACCAGATTAGCTCAATATCCTCCGGCCAGGCATTTAATTTGATAATGCAGGACAAGGGCTCTATTTCCCTGCATGCGGGGGTTGATGGTGACCGTGGATTGGTGGATTGGAGCGCGGCGGCAAATGGTTGAGAACTTGAGATGCAGCAGCAACTAGTTCGGCATACATACCTACATATGTAGGTAATAAATCAGACCAATTGCTCCCGCATATGTATCTGTTTTCTATTCGAAAGCGGACCATGTCGGAGACGACGTTGCCGAGTCAAGCACACCTAGGTACAGTCGCCCTTCGTCGGTCAATTGGTGTCGACATGGAGCGAGAGAATTGATCATTGGAGTTGTCGAGCATCGGTTTGCTAGTTGTGTATATGTATCTCTTCCACTTGACTACGTGACTGCCCGGCTGACAACTTTCCGCAAACATTGGTGAGAAGTACATACATGCATGATACATGCAATATGTATGGAGTAAGACTGTAAGATGCTTCGAAGTCTCGACATTTGGTGCCGGTCTGGTCCGACGATGGACCCCTAGTATTTGGTGGGGTCTCGTCCCAAGCCACCACCTCGAAGCTCGAAGTTCTCGATGGACACTAGGAGTAGGAGGTACATATGTAATCGTCGTATGTAATTTAGTTCAGCTTTACTACCTACCGGGAATGAGCTGCACACGGAGGATGTACGTAACAGCTATACCGTACAATGGGTAGTTATGGAAATCTGCGAGCGATTCCAGTGATACCTAGGTAGGTAGGTAGGTATGCAATACATAGCCGATTAGGGCCAATGGCGGTCCTGAGTCAAGTGACCGAAAGCTCAGATAAGGACAGCGTTCCAGCGGTCTCCAGCGGCGCCGCAGTGAATGACATGTACTGACGCAAGGGTGATGACTCCCAATGTGGCCAGAACTTAGGTCTCGTCCTCCGCAGACCGCTTTCTCTGTTGGCTGCGTCCATCCCAGCTCTGTCGCCAACTGCTTCAACCGCGCCACTCGATTAATCATAGTCTTAGACTCGTCACGGTAGTCCAACTCCGTACTTGCACACGTTTTCTATTAACATGACACGGAGCGACACTCATTGCAAGGCGTGGCTGACGAAAACTCAGACCCTGCGTTCCCAGCAACAGTAGACCGAGCTTCTGTGCGGCGACGTCCTGTTATCCGTATCGACAACGATCCGTTCTCCCACCCTGACTATCGCCTCCCCGTTGCTGCAGCAGACGCTCGTCTCCTTTCGTGACGTGCTCTGATGTTGAAGCATGTCAAGTCCTCAAGATGGGCCAAGCCCTGTCCATCGTGATGACGCGAGCGAGCGAGGTAACACTGTGGCAAGACCGGCGTCTGTAGCCTCCAGCATAGCTCCGGCGGTCGACGATGCGGACTCGGACACCGGCCGCCAAACGGACGAAATAGATTCCGACAATCCGGTTCCCGAGACGACACGTACCGGAGAACAAGAAGCTGATGCCCCTTCGCCTTTGATGGCAGAGCGACGCAGCCCATCACGATACTCGACAGACGGTGACCAAAGCAGAGTCATGCCGGAAATGACGTCGCCAACCTTATCGCCAGTAAACGTCGACAATAGTGTGACCGTCGAGGGCAACACTGAAAATAACGAGCCTCCCACTTTACCACATAGTCCTGTTTCGCCTGCTGTTCCCGTCGCACAAGTTCCGCAGCCTGTCCCCCAGACAGATACCACACAGAGCTCCCGTATTGGCTGGCCAAGCACCAGAGAGCGCTCTTTGACGGCGTATTCTCGTATGCGAAGTAGACTTGACCGACAGGACGAATTTTATGAAACAGGTTCGCCACTGTATGCTCCAAGTACCCATCCTTCTCGGTCATCTACAGGGCGACGAACGTCACAGGACTCTCATGGTGCCCGTTCAAGGCATGGAGTGACGGCTGCGCATGAAGTTGCACCCCCGAGGTGGCAACCAGACGCGGAAGTGACATACTGTCCCATCTGCCGCGCGCAGTTCAGTTTCTTTATTCGAAAGCACCACTGCAGGTACGTGACACCTGCTGTATCGAAACCTTGAGGATTTCGACAAATTGCTGACGCCGAGAACAGGAAATGCGGTCGCGTAGTGTGCGCCGCTTGCTCTCCTCATCGAATCATTATTCCTCATCAGTACATCGTACGAGCGCCAGGATGTGAAATCGTTGCGCCACCGACTCCTGGATACTTTGAATCAAACAATTTGTCCGGCGGCGAGCGTGTACGTCTTTGTAACCCCTGTGTACCCGATCCAAACACAGCGCCACCTCAGAGTCCGTCATCATCCATAGGACCGAATCTACCATCGCATCACCGATCTCGCAGCAGTCTGGCTGGTTTACAAGGCGCAACTCATCCATCGAACAGATATGGAGCTGTCTTTACTGGGATGGATGACACCGATACTATGCTGCGACTCTCTTCGAGAGCAAGGAGCATCACCCTGGCAAGCGACTTCAAATTCACGAGACAGCAAGACTTGCATTACTGACCTATCTGTATAGGATCCCACGGCCCAAAGCTCAGTGTCAACTGTTACTTCCGCGCATCACATGAGTGCTCCCGACGCGGACGACCGCGAGGCATTCCACCGACTGCTCCGCAGATTCCACGAAGTCAGGCCTGTATCATCGTCTCGAGCCCGACACGCCTCAATAGGCTACGACAGCTCCGCTTCCTCTTCTCGACAACGCGCCCTACCGCTGCCGCCGCCGCCGCCCCACATTGCCGAGGAAGACGAATGTCCCGTATGCCACTGTGAGCTACCAGCTCGGTCTCTGCCGGATTTCGAATCCCTCCGCGAAACTCATATCAATGCTTGTGTTCAGTCTCACAGCACATACGGAAGCCCTCGTCGACGACACGGCGAAGAAAGTGCGCCGGCACCGCGGAGGTCGGGCATGCACGTCTATCCGGCCACGGAGAAGGACTGTGTCGACGACGCGGAATGCACGATATGCTTGGAGGAATTCGTTGTGGGGGTTCCGATGGCGAGGCTGGAATGCCTTTGCCGGTTTCACAGGTCCTGCATTTCGGCCTGGTTTGTGAATCATCCTGGCCGGTGTCCGGTGCATCAGCATGATGGGTTTGGGTTCTAGGAGTTGGGTTGTGGAGGAGAACATCACCACTCTTTACGCTTTTTCTTTTTTTTGGAATACAGGCGATGTTGGACAAGCGTGCGCATTCGACTCTCCTTGGCCTCTCTCTGGATGCAAGGTTTTGGGAATGGATACGGTGGCTGACAGTGCAGGAATGAACGCATATGTTCGTCTGGATTATCTAGGAGGAGGTTCCTTGGGCTTTAGTTATTTTCATGACTTGTGAGGAAAGCACTACTTGGTATTCGGCTTCGGGCGTACTTGATGGGCAATCTCTTTTTTTTCGAGGAACACATACTTGTATCGTGGAGAAGGCCTCGGACAACACAATACAGGCGAATCGATTTAATTTTGATGAACATCAGCGACCTGACTTGGCTGGAGATGGCTACATTCCCGCAGTGATCACGGACTCAAGCATGGGGCATTTTAATTATTACATATCGTGAAGCACCACGTGGGTGCACGGTCACCTCATCACTTGTGCTCTCTCTTCTCGAATATGTCCCTACCTAGCCGAGGCCCGAATCCTGCAGGCCCTGCCATTTGTCGCTTCGCTCATCTATCGTCTGGTCCAGGCCTGCTGGCTGTGTAGTGCATACCTTCGCAGACGGAAAAAAAGTGCTTTGAAAAAAAAAAAAAAGTGTAAAGCGCATCATACGTCATTCCGAAACTTATCGCATGCCTGTTCTTTTGGGACGATGGCGATGCAATGCCAGGTATGTATGTAAATCTGCCATCGCGCAACTCCACAAGGGACCCCTGGGCCAATAATCTGCCAAATCGTCAGGTCGGCCAGGAACTGCGCATGACGGAGGAGCCATGCCGCATGGGTCGAGCCCTGGGATTTGAGGGAACAAAGCTTGTCGATTTCAGCAGGACCGGGGTGTGACGAGACTCGAGAGAAAGTGGGCGGGGACCTGGTCTGTGTGTTGTCATTGTTGGTGTCATTGATGTTATCGTGGGCGGCCTCTGTTCGCGTTCGTGGTACATACGTGGTGGGTGTTGTAAGACGAAGTGATCTTGATGAAACTTGAGTCCGAAAGCGGGAGAGTCTCTGTAGTTACATACTCTATAACTCTCAAGACTTACGGAGTACACAATGTCGAGTTCGTAAATTCGTTACATATTGAATGTTTTAGGTTTAGGTAGGTTAGGCCGTTTGCCTCTTGCTCCGTGGACGGACGGCTGTTCTCAGCGGATGGCGGTTCCGGGAGGCTGGCGAAGTGGCTGGCGCTTAGCCACACTTGTAACCCGCAATAAACTCTCCAATAAACTTGCCAGCCTCCCCAAGCGCAGGGGTCGGAATCTGGCGCGCATCCTCGAAGCTCCACGCAGCTCCTCATCGCAATAAGCCCAGCTGGCACCGGCCACTTGGCTTTGTCTTTTGGTCTTGCTATAACCATAAACAGAAAGGCTATCATTCTCCATCTTTGTTGTCCATCGTCTTTGGAGAAGTCAATTCGGTTTCTGAGCTTCGTGATTGGCAGAGCCCGACGCAAGGGTGCGGCACTTCGCATCGTCCAAGATCCCAGCTCAGCTAAGCCAGAGTCGCACCAGGAACATCACTTCATTGTTATTGCACCTGGCACGACGACGACGACCCACGTCATCCAACTGTCCTTAATCATTCAGCTTCCTTGTGTGCAAGGGCGGCTTTATTTATTCACTCGCCGCGCTTCCCGTACCATTGCTACATATTAGTGCCCGACAGCGCGCGCTTCTGAATGACTTCTTTCCGTACGACGAGCTAAACCTCCCAGCTGCGCCCTCAGGCTTTGGCCTCTAGAAGCCTTTCTCACATTGTTCGGCTCTGCGCCTCTAGCTCGCGACAATGTCTGCGTCGGCGTCCGTTCCGGCGTCTGAAGCCCAGGAGCTTAAGCAGCAGGGCGCCATTGAGGCAGCCCAAAACCCCGAGAGCTCCGTCACTGCCGAGGACGCCCAACAACAGATGGTCGAGCAGTCAAAGAACGCAGGAATACCTGCTTTCAAGTTCGATCCTGATGCTTCTCCCGAAGAGAAGCGCGCTCAAGCCCAAGCTGTAAGTTTGCCACGACTCTCCAGTCGCCCTCACGGGACTCCAATAAAGTCAATCCACGCGCGTTCGTCGTCGCACTATCATGTCCCCAAGAATAATGGCAACTGACGAAAAGCGCTTCCATCGTCTGGCGACTGATAGGCTATCCCCCCTGAGCTCCAACGAAGCAGGCGTGAAAAAGGCGCGGCCATAATTACCGACGTTGACGATGGCACCGGGCCTGACGAGGAGCTCCCCGAGCCTAGCAAAGCTGGTGTTCTCGATGCCGCCCAGACTGCCGATGGTGGTAAGGACGTCACGGGCATGGATCCTGGTGACACGGAAGTTCCATACTCGCGTACTGGGTGGGCTCCTCAATTTGGCTGGGGCGACGACACGATGGAATCAGAAAGCCTTCTCGATCATGCGACTTGGCTCGAGGGTCGATTGCCAGATACGCTTTATGGAGGTAGGTTGCAGCGAGTCTCTAAGATGAACTTCTCCGAAACCTTGGCATGGCCATGCCTGAAACGCTAATTGCCACTTGCTAATGTTTCGTTTCTGATAGACTGGTACCACAACACTGCTTTGATCGCTTTTGCTTGCCTCTCATCATGGCTTGTCGCTGTTTTTGGCGGGGGTCTGTCGTGGATCATGATTATCATGGCCGTGTGCGGCACGTATTATCGAACCTCTCTGCGTCGCGTGCGGCGCAACTTCCGTGATGACATAACTCGAGAACTTGGCCTTAAGAGGCTTGAAACCGATAACGAATCGCTGGAATGGATCAACTCCTTCTTGGTCAAATTCTGGCCCATCTACCAACCTGTCCTTGCGCAGACGATCATCAACTCTGTCGACCAGGTGCTCAGTTCTGCTACACCCGCCTTCCTTGATAGCTTGAAGCTTAAGACGTTCACGCTGGGCTCCAAGCCTCCCCGCATGGAGCATGTCAAAACGTATCCGAAGACAGAAGACGACATCGTGATTATGGACTGGAAGTTTAGCTTCACTCCTAATGACACGGCGGACCTGACATCGCGACAAGTGAAGAACAAGATCAATCCCAAGGTCGTCCTCGAAATTCGGATTGGCAAAGCAATGATTAGCAAGGGGCTCGACATTATCGTGGAGGATATGTCCTTCTCTGGCATTATGAGGTTGAAGGTCAAGCTACAGATTCCATTTCCCCACGTCGAGAAGATTGAAATGTGCTTCCTCGAACGGCCTACTATCGATTATGTCTGCAAGCCCTTGGGAGGTGACAACTTTGGCTTCGACATCAACTTCATTCCCGGTCTCGAAAGCTTCATCCTCGAGCAGATTCACGGCAATCTCGCCCCGATGATGTATGCGCCAAACGTCTTCCCCATTGAAATCGCCAAGATGTTGGCTGGCACTCCTGTCGACCAGGCGGTCGGTGTCTTGGCGCTGACCTTGCACGGAGCACAGGGGCTGAAGAACTCGGACAACTTCAAGGGAAGTCTCGATCCCTATGCTTGCATCAGCTTCAGTCGCCGCCAGGAGCTGGCCCGAACCAAGACCATTGATGACAATGCGAATCCGCGATGGAACGAGACACACTATCTTATTGTTACGTCCTTTAGCGACACACTCGACATTCAAGTATTCGACAAGAACGAGTTCCGAAAATCCAAGGAATTGGGTGTGGCGACTTTCCGCTTGGAAGACCTTGAAGAACTCCACGTGCGCGAGAATGAGCGCCTGGAGGTCATTGGAGATGGCAAGGCCCGCGGTGTTGTATCCTGCGATCTTCGATTCTTTCCCGTGCTCGAGAGCCAGACACTGCCTGATGGAAAAGTCGAGCCTCCACCCGACTCGAACCAGGGTATTCTCCGATTCACCGTCGAGCAGGCTAAAGACTTGGACGGCACCAAGAGCTTGGTCGGCCTGCTCAATCCCTATGCAGTCATGTTCCTCAACGGCAAGCAAGTCCATCGAACCAAGATCCTCAAGCGTACCAACAATCCCATCTGGGATAACGGTTCTCAGGAAATTCTCATCACGGATAGACGAAAGGCGAAGCTGGGCGTCACAGTCAAGGATGATCGTGGCCTGATTAGTGATCCTGACCTGGGAAAGTATCAGATCAAACTGGACGAGATGCTGGACTGCATGGCACAAGGCAAGGAATGGTACCAACTCTCCGGTGCGCATACTGGCCGCGTGAAGATGATGGCTCAATGGCGACCAGTGGCCATTTCTGGCGTCGTCGGCACAGGCGGCTACTCCACGCCCATTGGTGTCATGCGGCTTCACTTCCAAAAGGCCACCGATTTGCGCAACTTTGAGTCATTCGGCAAGTCTGATCCCTACGTCCGTGTGCTGCTCTCTGGAATCGACAAGGCTCGAACGGTGACATTCAAGAACGACCTGAACCCCGAATGGGACGAAGTTCTCTATGTCCCCGTTCACTCTCCTCGGGACAGGCTCTCGCTTGAAGTCATGGACGCTGAAAAGGTGGGACGGGATCGCAGTCTCGGTTTGGTGGAGCTATTTGCGGGTGATTACATTCACCAAGACGAGTCGGGCGAATACCTTGTACACGACGAGAAGACCCTCCGGTCCGAAGGCTTGCGAATGCACGGCAAAGGCATTGTCAAGGGAACTCTGTTTTATACCGCTGCTTTCTACCCTTGCCTCAATGTGGCTGATCCTGAGGAGGAAGCCCAGGAGGAAGCCGAGAAGGCGGAACAGGCTGCCAAGGATGAAAAAGCTGAGAAGGCTGACGAAACACCACGACCCTCCGTAGACCGAGTGTCGCAGCCTGGCAAGTTGAGAGGCAGTGTTGAGACCACCCGGTCGAGCAACGGAAACAAAATCAGCGGAGGAGACGTTGCAGACTCTGACGAGAGCCGATCATCGGTCGAGAACAAGGGCCCCCCCAAAATCAGACTCAGTCCGGAGCAGCTCCTCAAATACGAGAGCGGTCTGCTTATCTTCCGGCTTTTGGAGGCCGAGCTGCCGGAAAGCCACAGCAGACTTGAGATTTTTGTGGACGATATGGCCTATGCTTCTTACGTTTCGTCCACGGCCCCGAACAAGGCACACAAGTTTGATGAGATTGGAGATTGTGTTATCCGCGAGCTCGACTTTTCTCGACTCACACTCAAGGCTCGCAAGAAGGGTGATGAAAAGGAACAGACCCTGGCGCAACTTACTGGAAACACCATGGAAACACTAAAGCAATGCTTGGTAAGTCAACTAGATGGCGTTGACAGATGTGGCGAATGGCTTAAATTTTGCTCGCTAACACTATACAGAACAATCCTACGATCCTCAAACTCAAAACGGACGAAGGAAAAGGCGGCTGGGTTAAGGTCAGCCTCAAGTACATCCCCATCAAGATGAGCCTGGACCCCAGCGAGAGTATCAACAACATGGGTAACCTGCGCGTGGATGTCTTGAACGGTATTGAGCTCCCGTCAGCCGATCGAAACGGAAAGAGCGATCCTTACTGCAAATTCGAGCTCAATGGCCAGGAGGTGTACAAGACCAAGGTGATCAAGAAGACACTCAATCCCACATGGAACGAATTCTTCGAAGTTTCTGTGCCCTCGCGGACGGCTGCCAAGTTCAATGTCAATGTGTACGACTACGACTTTGCGGATAAGCCGGATTTCCTCGGCGCTGCGACTATCAACCTGGATATTGTTGAGCCGTTCAAGGCCAGCGAGTCTACGTACATGCTTGACGGCAAGTCGGGCAGTATTCGTCTGCGTCTCCTCTTCCGACCAGACTACGTCACCAGAAGCATCCACGGAACCTCGACCTTCTCAGGTCTAGGCGCACCCACCAGAATCGTTACCGGCGTTGCTGGTGTTCCCATCAAGGGTGGCGTGGCCGTCGCCGGCGCCGTAGGCCACGGAGTCGGCCGCGGCGCATCATTCCTTAAGCGCGGCATCCTGGGAAGCAAAAAGGAGCGAGACAACAACGGAAGTCTCTCTGACATCCCCGACGTTCCCACCCTAGTCACCACCGGCAGCGACGGTGGTGCTGGTGCTCCCACCCCCGAATTCGGTCTCCGAAAAGCCACCGGCCTATCCGAGTCCCCAGAGTTCTCCTCCCAGAACACACCTCAGTCCTCTCCGCACGCAGGCCTCGGCCACTCCCGCACGAAGAGCATCGCCGCCTCTTCCATCCACAGCACCGCTCCCGGGGGATCCGCCCCCAAGGGCACCGCCACAGTCACCATCGTAGGCGCATCCGGCTTCCCCACCTCGACGGACCTCTTCATCGTCATTTCCCAGCTGTCACCCAAGGAAAAAGTCCTCGGCAAGACCAAGCACTTCAAGTCCTCGAGCGGCCAATGGACTTTTGATGAGACCTTTAAAATCACATGCAGCCCGGACACGCAGCTCAAGATCGAGGCCAAGGGGGATCATTTCCTAGGAAGCAGCGATGAACTCGGCGAGCATATCTACTTTGTGGATGATTCTGGGTCGGGAGCCGCAAAGGAACTCGGTGTGGGCGAGGGGACTGTGCTGGTGAGGAGTACGTTCCAGGCGGCGGAGGGGGATGCGCCTGATACGCCGAAATCGCATTCACATCTGAAGAGGGGGTTTTTGTCGTCGAATAAGAGGGAGTCGAGGGCGAGTCGGGATGCGGGGGGGAACCCTTAGGGGGGGACTGTTGTGTTCTGGGTTGCTTTTTGAGGGGGCTTTGTGTGCTTGGTACTTGGGGATGGATTTCTTGACATGGTATGGGTTTTGAGGGGGTCGTGCCGCTGGAGCATGATTTTTGTTTCTTTCTCCTTTTATTACTTGATGATTCCTTTTTTCTTCTCATGACTTGGTATCGTTTTTTTCTGTTTGCACGGCGGGAAGGTTTGGATTATGCCTGTTTTTTTCTTTTTTGAATCGTTCTTGTTTGTCGTTTTGACCACATTCTGGATACCGGGGGTTTTTCCCTCCACTATTTGAGGCCATGTGCTTGGAAGTGTCGTGGAGTGCTGCAGTGGAAGGCAAGTAGAAAATGAAAGGGTTTCGTTTCAACTAATTGTGCTGTTGGGGAGACGAGGGCAAGATAGTGGCAACGCAGGGAGGGACACACACAGACACACGTATTAGCAGGTTTTGTATTGCTTGCTAAACAGGCTTAATTTATTATGAATATTGAGAAAGTTGCTTCATTTGTTCCTAATTGTGGGCCAGAACAGGCAAACAGGCTTGACTCATCATGACAGCGAGGCGTTTCAGTGTTGCTCATCGTGCTTGCAAGTTGCCGGGCAGAAACACCATGATGGCTTCAACTTTCGGTCAATGCAGCCAAACAAGTACAAGAAACAGCATGACTAAGCATCTGCGGGATGTGGAGCTACCCGTCAGTTCTGATTGGCCCGATTGACCGCCATCAGGGAGCTCCCACCAGAGCTGGTGACGCGCGATACCGAAGCTGCCTGACCTCCAACGGCCTCTATCGTCCTCGCAGCCACCGTTGCAACCGTCCAATCTGCGCACCATCGGCAGAACCTCGACAACCTGACTCAACGTCCGCAATTTACTTCTCCTAGGATCAACTCTGGCATTTCGTCTAGTGTGTGGCGATAAAAGAACTCTTTATAGGACTCTTCAATCTCCCTAACGTCTCGTCACATACATCTCGCCAGTCACCGCAGCCGGAACCAAGATGGACAAAATCGCAGCCAGATACAGCCGGCCATCGCCGTTTGAGCAGGATTCGTCCTTTGAAAATGAGGCAGAGGGCCTAATGGACACCGCTGCCATGACGGCCAAGTTTGCCATGCCGCCCATCTCGCAGGTAAGGTTTACCTTGTTGTGCTGCCAAGTTGTTGACTTTGCTGTGCCTTTACCCCAATGCGTTTTTTTTTTGCAAAGAAACAAAATGAAGCAGATACACTTCCGAAGCTTCTCATGCTTTACCGGCAATCCTCCCTCTCGGGAAACAGACTTCTGACTTGCATTCTCACAGCCATCTTCCTGGCTCCGCGCCGCCACCGACGACCGCGCCAACCCGGACTGCCCCATCAAGATCGCCCACGGCACCACGACCCTCGCGTTCCGCTTCCAGGGCGGTATCATCGTGGCGACTGACTCCCGCGCCACGGCCGGCAGCTGGATCGCCTCCCAGACGGTCAAAAAAGTCATCGAAATCAACAGCGTCCTCCTCGGTACCATGGCTGGCGGTGCTGCTGACTGCCAGTACTGGCTTGCCTGGCTAGGCATGCAGTGCCGGCTCCACGAGCTGCGACACAAGCGCCGCATCAGCGTCGCAGCAGCGAGCAAGATCCTCGCGAACCTCGTCTACCGATACAAGAACATGGGGCTGAGCATGGGGACTATGTGCGCTGGCGTGACTAAAGAGGAGGGCCCGGCGCTGTACTACGTCGACAGCGATGGCACAAGACTGGCCGGAAACATGTTCTGTGTGGGGTCTGGGCAGACATTTGCGTATGGTGTCTTGGATGCGGAGTATAAGTTTGAGTTGAGTGTTGAGGATGCGCTGCAGCTTGGGAGGCGTAGTATCTTGGCGGCGACGCACAGGGATGCGTACTCGGGTGGGTTTATTAACTTGTACCATGTGAAGGAGGATGGGTGGGTTAAGCATGGGTTTACGGATACGAACCCGGTGTTTTGGAAGACGAAGTTGGAGAGGGGGGAGTTTACTAACGTGACGAGTGCGTTGGACTGAGCTGGGAGAAGGAGTGTTTGTGGAAGAGAGGTACGCTGCTGTACAACATGAACATGAGGATCAATTGAATTGCTTTCGGAGGGCAGTCAAAAGTGAGATGTCTACTGTGAGGGATTTGTGCATGAATAAGGCGAGATGTGTGAGACGATGTAGACGATGTAGACGATGTAGACGATGTAAGGAAAAGAATGAGATAGAGGTACAATTTATACGCACATGTGGTCTGGTCTACACACATAACATACATTTGCAATATCACACGCGTACAGCACTGTAGGACATCAAGTCCATACCGCCTCCAATCTATACCCGCTCATCACAGCAACTTATACATGTATACCCATATCACACAATCACACACATATCGTACACATCAACATCATCATACACAAATATCATACAGTCCACCCCCCAATCCATCACCGCCTCACCCACCCCTCCACCCCAAGAATCGCATCCCTCCCCCCCTCACTCATCGGCCACTTCCCCACCGCCCGAATCCCCAAATCAGAAACCCAACCCCCCTCAAACATCTCCATCCCCGCCCAAGCAATCATTGCCGCATTATCCGTACACAGCGCCACAGGAGGCGCCAAGATATTCACACCAGGATACCCCCTCGCCGAGAGCGTCTCCCGCAATACATGCTTCAGGAACCGATTCGAGGCCACGCCCCCCGATACGACCAGCGTACGGGCCACATCCCGCGACAGCCCCGGTATATCCTGCAAAGCAAGAACCAGCCGCGACGCGAGATGCTGGAACGCCGCGCGGAGGATATGCTGCGCGAGGCACCGCCGCTGGGGGATATCATCAGGGGGGATATGCTCCGCGATGCGGTGGACCTGCATGTGGAGAGACGAAAAGCAGAATGCCAGGCGGCGGCTGTCGCGGAAGGGAAGGGATAAAGTCCATGGGTATGATGTGGGCACTGGTGTCATTTCATCCATGCGGCTCAGGGCAGGTTGGAAGAAGTCGTGGTAGTTTGGTGGTGGTCCTGGATGGGTAGTGGTGGTGGTGGTGGTGGTGGTGGTGTTGAAGGCGAAGGACTCGAGGAGGCGTCCGTACATGACGTCTGGGCTGGAAGCGAGGATTGAGGGTGGGAGGATGACGCGCGCGGTTTGGTCGAGGAGATTCCCGATGGCGTGGTCGATTGTTGTGGCGAGGACGTGGTGCTCGGTTAGGCTAGCGGAGTGGACGAGCTGGGTGTGGCCGCCTGAGACGAGGAGCGTGAGAAAGGGGAATTGCGGCGAGATGTTGCGTTGAGTGGTGTTGACGTTATCATCGGATGTGCTCGATGATTGCGGCTGATCCTGCCGCAATGCGGCTACGAGGCGCGGCGTCAAGGCATGGGCCTGCATGTGGTGGACGCCGACGAGGGGCACATCCCATGCCACGGCGAGGCCCTTGGCCATGTTGATTCCCACAGACAGATTCGTCAAGATACCAGGGCCTCTTGTGACGGACACGAAGTCAGGTCGACGCTTAGAGAGGGTGCCGTCGGTGGAGGTCACGCAGATGTGTGGTGATGGAGACGAGGAGGAGGAGTCGGAGGAGGAGCCGCCGGCGTCAGGCAGTGCCAAAAGAGCCCTCTGTACGAGCGGCGCCAGGGCGCTCTGATGAGCATCGTTGGAGACGATGGGATGTACGCCCTTGAAGGCTCGGTTGTCGGCGCAGATGCGCTCGTTGAACAGCAGCTCGGTGTGGCGGCGCGTGTGGGACAGAACCGCGACGGCGGTGTCGTCGCATGAGGACTCGATGGCGAGTGTGACGAGACGCCGTCCGGGGCTAAGGCGATGGTCGCAGCCATTGCCACTGACTGTCGGCTTGAGCTTGCGTCGAAGGGAGACGCATCGTGGGCGGAAGAGCATTCAGATAGCGGTGGCGGGATGTGAAGCGCAACGCAGTGTACAAATGTTCGTCATGGACCGGCTGCGGGTGGAAAAAGACGTAGCGGGCGGTGAGGGTGGCTGGAGCTGCCGCGCGCTGCTGCCGACGATTTAAAAACCGTGCTTCGCCCGAATAACAATATTCAGGCTAGACAGCCCCGTTGTATGTCCTTTTTATTTCATCTTCATCAGCCTGTGCTATATGGCATATTTCTTGAAAGATTTCCGACATTCGATGGAATATGTCTTGACCGTGGAGCTAAGACACAGCCGGAGATGTGTCTACGCGTGCATGAGCGGAAAGTATTACAGATAGCACCACGCGCGCTCTTCATGTCTTACGATGAACCTAGTCTATCTCTCTTCAGCAAGCCTTGAGACCTGGCATTGTGTATTGCTTTACGATGGATGATTGTCGTAAGTGGAGTTGTGAAGGAGCGCCAAGGTGATCTTCTGTTGTCTCAGCTTTTTGTGTACATTTTACGATTTCTTTTAGCTACTCTTTTCATGATTTCTTCTTGATATAACAGTCTGATTGCACAAATTTCGCTTTCCCGCTTCCTGCTCCCTGCTCCCTGCTCTTGCCTCCTGCCAGCTCAGCCATCAAAAGAATTCCGTCGACTCGGGTCCGCCTTGCCATTCTTCCGTCCTACAATCGTCTCCAGCGCCTGCGCTAGAGCCGTAGCATCATAGGTACCTCCACGGCCATGCTCGTCCCTCGGTCCATATAACCGCACGGTTTCAATGCCCAGCTCAGTCAGACGAGCCTTGTCGACGCGCGGACAAGAAGGCCCCTCGAGGTAGATGACGTGCGTGACGTAGACGGCGTACTGGTTCTCATCAGGCGGGGCCCAGCCCCGCGAGTCGGCACAGGCGGTCGCAATGGCGCCGACAAAGTCAAGCGCTGACAAGGGATCGTCCGAGGGCCCTGTTTCGCGATCCGTGGTGCCGTTGAGGAGGAGTACTTTTTGGCGAATGCTGGGGCTGGCGATTGCGTCGCCCACGCCGCGGAGAACCAGATTCGGGATCAGCGACGTGAAGAGAGAGCCGATGCTGTAGATGATGGTGGTGGCACGCTGGAGGGCATCCATGACGCGCGGATTGGCGGGAATACGAATTTCTTGTCCGTAGGGATTGATGTACCAGACGCGGTGGATGCGCGACGGCAGATCCTCCTCGTCCTCGCGGGCCTTGGAGAATGCGAGGGCCGGTCGTCGCAGAGCAGGCAGTGATCCTGGCAGATTGGCGTCCTCGATCTGGTCATATTCCTCTGCGGTTGGGCAGCTGGGGTGCGAAATGTCGTTCTGGCCCGTAATCACGGTGCCGTCCTGCAGGCCCGCGGCAATATGATGAGCAAAATTGGTATTGATGGCTGGCAGCACGCCAATGTGGTCCGGCACGGCGCAGAGTGAGCTCAGCAGGTAGATGGCGGCTTCAAAACTGCCTGTGACGAGGCGCGCCCCTGTCAGAAAGAGGTTCCCGATGCTGGCTCCGGAGAAATCGAAGCGGCTGCTGGGCCGTAGGCGTTTAATTGCTTCGAGATTGAAGCAGTTCAGGTAGGACCGGATGAGCTCGCGCTTGGGTGACGAGATGCCTGTCCACAGCGCGTGGTTGGCATCGAGCATATCGAGCCACTCTGCACGAGCTGCGTCATAGGAAGGCGCGAGACGATGGTTGAAGAAGTGCTTGATGGCGACTATTTCGGGCCCCTTGTTGGTGTTGTCGTCGGGGATGAGCCGCACCAGGCGGGAGCGCACATCTCCGATTCCTGAGGCGGGTGATTTTCTTGTGAGCAAAAGTGCCAAGATGCCAGATGCCGCGATACGATGATGATGAATCTCAGAGAGGCCGCTTTTCTCACCTGGCCCGCCAAAGACGCGGATAATCTCACTGGTGCTCCCGCCGTTGTCGGAGATGGGAATCACGTAGCTGAGGGTGGTCCCGTTGGCCTCACGCAGGCGCTCAAACACGTCGACCAGGTTGTTGGCGGCGCTGCCACCGGAGAAGACGACGATGCCGGAGCGGGGGACTGGTGAAGCCATGGGTTGTGGTGATGGGCGTGGTTGACATGGTGGCGATGGTGGCATGGCCTGTGGGCGAGGCATGTGATGACATGTGAGTGTGACGATATTGGTGCGACGATGCGAGCATCGACGTGCTCTGCCAACGCCGTGTGCCGCCTCTTGTCCTCTATGGTCTGTGGTGAAACGAGGCTGTTCGTGGTCGAGGGGACGTGAATGTTGTTGACGTGACTCCTCCAGCCAATACGAGATCGCACCGTGTCGGTGTTGATGCACGCACTGTCGTCTACTTGACTTAGGTAGGTACAAAGCTTGGAACAAAAGCTTCTCCTCCCAAGTTCCCCGATTTCCCTGGCAACGCATCGCTTTCAAGGCTCAAGCACGACATCAAGCGTACTATTGTTTCATATCTCATCATTTCATATGCTGCTCATTGCCGATGCGATGGTCATGCAATGCGGGGTTGCGTGGCCTGCGCATGCATCATGTACGTATTGGACATGGCAGATACGATGATGCCGCTCACGATGCAAACTCCACCATGGAAACGCACAGGACACGACATTTGTGTGCCATGTCACCAATTCAGACCCCTTCTCCGCCGAGTCCGCTCACGACGAGCACAAGACACGCATTTGCAATACGACCACAAGGCTGGCTGTGTAAAGACTCGCATGTCACATCATGTCACTTCGCCCAGCCACCCGGCCTCGCCGCCCGCAGAAAAAAAGTCCGAACAGCCGATTGCGAGCGAGTCGCAGAATCGACCTTCATGCGATGGTTGCAAAATTTGTACGCGGCACTTATTATGTGGCCCATGGGGTCTTTGGCACGACAGTATGCTTATTATAATGATTATCATTAACTATGGTGAAGCAATGTGATGTAAATCTACTGACAAAGATGCGCATGACATGAAACGTGATGATGCAGCGCCACGAAGTCCCTCATGTATGCAAGCCCATCATCGACCCAATTCCAAGAGTGGTGAAAAAACAAGGAAAACCAACGCCATGCAGGAAAGATGGAAAGATCGGCCCATGCTACATCAGCACACCATCGACCAGGCTCTCCAACCCTGAGCGCTGTCGCAACATTGTCCCGGCACGCAATCCCTCTTGCCGGCTGCCGAACAGCCCTCGTCTGTGTAAAAGGACACTATTTTGCAGGAGTAGATTAGCTGGGAACGCCAATGTGTATTTTGTGTTGTACATATGTTGCCTGGTCTTGTCTGTTCTGCCACTTACAAGTACATCCCGGGTTGGTATCCTGATTGCGAATCGACCTCGGCACATATCCATTGAGACCCTTGCACTCATTCGGCGCAAAGTCTTCGGATATGACGGTCCAGATTCCCTGGTTGTCCGCAAAGCAGCCCTGCTCGCCATAGAGGCGGAAATCGGCTACGTGGGCATTGCGGATGGTGAGGGCGCTGGCGGTGCTGGCGAGAGCGGCCACGCTGGCGAACATGCGGATGGCGAGCATGATTTCAAGATTTCTTTGTATGTCTTGTAGAGGTTTAATGAAAAACAGACAAGTTGGAGGACTCGAGGAGAAGTCGCAACGATTTGGATGAGACTAATCTGTGTGGTGTGAGGTGAGGTGTGCAATGTATGGTTTGAGTGTAATAAGAGAGATGAGGAAGCTGATATAGACTTGGTTTGGCAAGACAGATATTCCAAAGCAGACCAGGCGAAAAGGCTGGTATTTATATTTCATCGTGCATGCAATCCAGCCTGACTCAATGCCCATTCTGTACTCACTCCCAAGCCTTACCTTGTGCTCCAGTGTCGTACCACGAAGCATCATCGCCTCGCCTCGTCGCCTACCGCACTCAGCCTCTCTCTCGCCTTTCTTTCGACAAAGTTACACCTGCACTTGCTGCGCCGCCCCGCGCAGCGCAGCGTTGCACCCGCAAATACGAGCCCTTCTCCACGACAGCCAGACCAGTGAAAGCAAGACTCAAGCAAGTCTCAAGAGGAGGAGGAGGGGGGGGGTCTTTCCACACACACGGAACCCTCAAGTCCGCCGTCGTCGCGTTGGATAGAAATGCAAGGAATGATGCACGCTGACACGACGAAACTCCAGTAGGCCGCGCTGTGGAGTGACGCAACTCGGCTGAAGCAGCTCCCGTCATGGACCCATTGGTCACTTACCGACTCCTGTACATTGCACTCTGCCAACGACGTCGTGCTCGATAGACAGTGCCATATGCCCGAGACGACCATCGGCCGTACCGCTGGCCTGGAAACCAAGCACACAGAGCGACGACAAGTTGATGCGGTGTCACGCGCAAGGCCTCTTTGGGACAATTTGACGTATGTATACGACCCTGGGATTGCGTAAAAGCATGGTGCAGCCTACTGGACGATATTTTTAGCTCAGAAATCTCCTATAGGTCATACCGTCATCTATGTAAGTGGTAGACCAAAGAGGGCCAGTGACAACGAAAGAAATGGCTCCGAGTAAAAGCTGCCGAAATACCTGATACTGGGTATAGCTGTACATACGAATACATAATACGATAGTCTTGGGGAAGTTTTGGGCCGCCACGAGGCGGTTCGGGCCGCACCAGCCGACGCCATCCGGAGTATCCGATCCGGGTTGCCCGTCGTGGCGCGAAAAGAGAGGGAGGGGGCAATTACTATGCTAATGGGGCCCGGGGGTCGCAAATAGGTTGGATAGGAGGTGTGCAAATGCGTGGGGAAGATAATTATGTACGTACGGAGTACATACAAGTTAAAACAATACATGCTCCAGGGGGGATACTCTGAAAGATTGCCATGGAAACTGCCACGAGGGTGATAGATTCTGTCCCCGGTGATGGATAGGCTCCATCTTTGTTATTACGCCTTTGCGCCGCTGTCTTACGTTCGTATCAGATTTGGCACATGTGACTGTTGTTGACGGTCTGGAAGCGGACAAGACCGCGGAGTTGTGCATCTCTTTGGCACAGCGGAGGCGTTACGTCTCTCTGAAATTTGGCAAAATGAAAAGATCCGTTGCTTAACTTGCTTTTTCTTCTATTCTTCTTTTTTGTCTTTTTACTTGCATCCTCGTCTTCATCTTACGCCGCTATCTTCGCAAATCAAGATGCCAAGAAAAAGAGATCGTGGGGTTTTTTTTTCTGATCATGTGGCCATGCTGGACGAGCTTGGCAGCTGGCATCCTTCAGGCTAGCATCGTTGAGCCTGCACTATTCAGGCTGCCATCTGACGACTTGGCAGCTTTGATTCGGCATTTTCGGACATGGTAGCCATAAACCCGGCGTGATTGAACTTGGAGTTCCTTTGGCATTTTTGGCGGCATTCCTCCGGCATCCCTTTGCCATCCATTGGCATCCTTCCGGCATACTCACTTGGCTTGCCACAACAACGTCGCAGAAACGCCCACGCCAAGGTCCTGTCACCAAAGACAATGACGAGAAAAGCACATAGAAGCCTAGGAAGCTCCTCTCCTCGCCGCCGCACCAATCGGAGCGCAAGAGCTTGTTTCCAAATATCTGGAGACGGCGGGCGCCGGGAGAGGACTCCCAAGCCCATCCGACTAACTCCCTCCCCTCCTTCCCGACTCGTTTTGCCATACTCCTCCCGGTAAAAACATTGCAGTAGAAGGGAAGCTATATACGAAGTTTCCCCGACACGTTTCTGCAAAAACCTGGTCTATGCACATGTACCGTGAAACAATCAGGATCATGAGAAGGGGTCATGTGCGGCGCAAAGAGGAACAAGCTAGGAACGTGGATCACGGATCGCGGATGTTGCGGTTCCCCCCTAACGTAGGGTTACCATACTTATCTTAGTCTTATTCCAAACTACTCCTATACGCTTCCATCACACGATGCGGTGTGAATGTGTCCACTGTCGATCAAAGATAAAGCATGTTAAGAATCCACGCTAGTCCGCTATAACGGAAGCTCGAGACTTCTCTCTTGTGCCTAAAAGTCATATCAAACGATACGGGAGATCCGGCATACATCATCACCATCATAATGCACCTTACCCGCCTGTCTACGGCAATTGCTGTTCTTGCCAGCATACCCACAGCCGTGGCAGACACCCAAACAACCATTGACCCTTCCCAAAAGTACGGAACCTGGGAAGGCTGGGGTGTGTCTCTCGCCTGGTGGGCCAAAGCCTTTGGCGACCGTGACGACCTCGCCGACATATTCTTCACGACCAAGACTCGCCAGTTTCAAGGACGGCAACTACCCGGCCTGGGCTTCACGATCGCGCGGTACAATGCCGGGGCCACAAGCTCCAGGACCTACAACGGCGAGAGTATCAGTCTATCGCCCAACATCAAACCCTCGCGCCAGATGGAGGGCTTCTGGCTCGACTGGGCGAGTTCCGATCCCGCATCCGGTAGCTGGGACTGGTCCGTAGACGCCAAGCAGCGTCTGATGCTGCAGAAAGCCAAGACCAGAGGCGCCAATATCTTTGAGCTCTTCTCCAACTCGCCCATGTGGTGGATGTGCAGCAACCACAACCCCTCAGGCAACGACAAGGCATCGCGGGATAACCTGCAGTCGTGGAATTACGGACAGCACGCCGTGTACCTGGCCACCATTGAGGAACACGCACGCCGGAACTGGGGCATCGAGTTCCAGTCCGTGGAGCCCTTCAATGAGCCCTCGACGGCATACTGGAACTCCAAGGGCACACAGGAAGGCTCTCACTTTGATATCCGCACCATGGACAGCGTCGTTACCCTGCTCAAGACGGAGATGAGCAAGCGAGGCTCGCGGGCCTGGATCGCCGCATCCGATGAAAATACTTACGATGACGCAGTCCGCACGTGGAAGGGCATGCAGCAAGCCACCAAGGACGCTATCCAGCGCATCAACGTCCACGGGTATCAAGGCGCCCGGGGCGCGCGCGACAAGCTCTTCGATCTAGCCCAGGATTCTGGCAAGCGTCTCTGGAACAGCGAGTACGGCGACGGCGATGCCACAGGGAAGCGTATGGCGCAGAACCTGCTCCTCGACTTCACCTACCTCCACCCCACGGCCTGGGTGTACTGGCAGGCCATCGACGGCGGCGGCTGGGGCCTTATTGGTGGTGACAATGATGGCAAGACGCTCGCGGGCGCCAACACGAAGTACTTTGTGCTGGCTCAATTCGCGCGCCATATCCGGCCTGGGATGACGATCCTGCGAGGGAGCAAGACCGACACGTCGGCCGATACGGTGGCTGCGTATGATGCCGCGCGAAAGGCCCTGATTATCGTGGCGGCAAACTGGGGTAAGGCCCAGTATCGCACTTTTGACTTGTCGGCCTTTGCGAGTGCGGGAAAGCAGGGCGACTTGGTGAGGCGATGGCGCACGGTGCTGGATGGGAGTAAGTTGTATGAGGAGAGGGCGGATAGCTTTCTGCAGACGGGATCGCGGTTCTGGTCGTGGTTTGAGGGGGATTCGGTGCAGACGTTTGAGGTGCGTGGCGTGTCGCTGTGAGGTGGGGGACTTTTGAGATGTGGAATCTTCGGGACGCGCGGCGATGATGGTGAAGCACTGAAGATGCGATGGAGGTTGGAGTTGCGTGGCGTTGTTGCGATGTCACCTTGGACGTCTTCAGACTTCGACTCTTCGGACATGCGAGGTCACGAGATTCTCCGGCCGGATGGTCGGGGAACCTTCTTCCAACGGTGCGATTTCATCGGATATGTTGAAGGAATAAGTGTATACAGGTCACATGCCAGGTCACGTGTACTCCGTGATGTGCGTGAGACGTGAAGACCTTTTCACACCCTTCGGATCCATCTT
>SRQM01000264.1:0-37818 GCA_018360465.1 Claviceps humidiphila
AGCCGAAATTCCATATGTTTTTAAGCGAGCCTGCAAACGAAGCGTCCAAAATATGCAATTAAGCCTGGTATGTAAACTTTACATTCGCTCGTGGATCACACCCCAAACACCTTGACGGCCCTTTTGACATTGGCAGGCCGTAATAATAACGCCACAAAACACCTTAGTCAACTTGTTCGCTTGTCGGGCGTCTCAAACGAAGTGCACAACCAGGTCATGGCTTGAATTGCCTACTGTCGAATGTTGCAGCGCCAAAATCTGCCGTCCATACGCAAGAACTCGAAGCGCCAGTCGCGTCCAAGCATATGGAGCTTCTTGAAGACGTTCATCTTTTAAATCAGTCCCGACCTCGGGCCGGCGCTCTTCCAACTCTGGTATTCGACGACATAGACAGTGGTACCGAGGAAGGTAGAGAACTGTCATTAAGGGATCTGGAAGCTCGTCGGTTGCTCTCGCCATCGTACATCATGGGATCGGAAAGTGATCCAGCCGAGAGCCCGGCCACTAATGCTCCTCACAATCCTTTCAATTTTCAGACACAGGTGATATCTACGTCACCGGTCAAGTCTGTGTGTTTCACCCTGACTACTCCCGTTGTCATCGTACACTGACAATAATCTGCAGAATATTGGCCAGCGTCGCGGTCACAGATACAAACATAGTAGCATCTCAGCGCAGCATCAAATATTCCAAGAACCTCCTCCCCGACCGCCTCCTGTTCTACCAGCCTCGTTGCCGATGCCGACGATTTCAGAAGCATGGAAGAGTATGGAAAAAGATCAAAGGGCCCGACTCTACTGGAGCTTGTGCCACCTGATAGTCGCCATTTATATATTTTTCAAGTCCGAGGGCTCCCTGTCCGCAATGGCATTATCTCACTTAGTCTTTTTCGACGCTGGCAGTGCTGCGGTATGCGTCGTTGTTGAGGTGCTAGGAAACTTTGAGGTTTGGCGTCGCAGCAGTATACGCCACCCTTTTGGGCTTGAAAGAGTCGAGGTACTCGCTGGATTTGCCTTGTCCATATTTCTTTTATTCGGGGGCTTTGATCTTGTCTCACACAACTTGAAACACTTATTGGAAACGTTGGGCGATCATGAGGCCCATCATGAACATGTGCACGAGCGTGTTTCTGCCGGGTCAATAGACCTGGTCTCGGCTGCTGCAATCGTGAGCACGCTTGTTTCAGCATATGGACTGAGGAATCACTCTCGTATTGCGAAAGTAATGCGAGTCTCATATCTTGCTCCGCTTCCCAGCATTTTATCCAATCCATTTCACTTTTTGACGCTTTTTTTCTCGGCCGTTATTGCATTGCTGCCCTTGCTTTCAATCTCCCTCTTTACCTGGCTCGACAGGTTGATCTGCGCTGTGATTGCGTTAGCTATGTTTGGTTTAGGTATGCGCATAGTGATTGCGCAGGGTTTGATGTTGCTCATGTCGTATGGCGGGACAAACGGACACGACGGAGTGACATCCGTTTTAAAAGAAGTCGAATCAGACACAGCGATTATTCGGGTTGAGGAGTCACAGCTCTGGCAGGTGCACTACGGACTGTGCATGGCCAATTTGAAGGTACGCGTGGCCAGGGGACATGACGAGGTCTCTCTCAGCAAATTACGCAACCGAGTCTCTGCTTTGATACAAAACAGATTAGGCGAGGGCTACGGCGTCGGAGGCAACATTCGGTGGGAGGTCACTTTGCAAATCATACCCGATATGGACTCGTGAGAAGTTTGTGACAGTTTTCTGCTAAACGCACAAAATACATGCCTTGACACGTACGATGAAATTCTCTTTGTCTTTTCATCCATAAACTTTGATGATATATTTACTCAAGGATAGAACACGTTATATCATAAATTCTGTTCTATCACGGTTGTGAGACGCATTGGACTTACTAAGTCGGGCTGTCTCGTCCAAACGGCGCGGCGCCTTAGGAAAAGGGTGGCCATATGTAAGATGCGTACTTAAATGGCGGCTATGGCCTGTAGACTATTTAGTATCTTGAGGCTGGGGCGCCCATTGCGTTGCAACACCAATACTTCAACATGTGTATGATATTAATGAAGATAAAAGAGTCCCTGTAAGTGCAATGACATGGAAAGTTCGTTATTATGAGATGACGCACGCTCTTATCTGCCAGCCCATTGACAATCGAACAGAGTTGCAGAAGGACAGGAATGAGAAGCAAGTATCTTAGTATGCGACATAAAAAAAGTCGCTGTCAATGAGCTCCCGTCAAATACTGTCTATATCCATGGCTACAACGTCACCAAATACCTCCCTCGTTGCCTTTCTAGTTGTGGAAATGACGCTCAGAATAAGCCCCATTTACCACGCTGCTTGTCGGCATCGCGCCTTTGCCCACCTGTAATTCGCTCACGCTCTCGCTCTCGCTCACGACCTTCGAGCTGTCGTAGGCTACTCATCTTTTCTAGAACGAGCTCCAATAACTCCTTTCTACGGATAACTTCGAGATGACGACGAACCTTAGGGTCTTCTCTGGCAAATCTTTCCACCTCAGCGTCTGTTAAATGCCGCCCCAGCCGAATATCTAGTTCCCGAGGAAAGTTGTAGTAAAACTCAGACAGCAGCTCCACGTTCAGAAAGAGAACGGCAGTGGAAGCCAATTTTGACGCCGCAGCGTCTAGGAATACTTCGGGACAGTAGTACTTATTTCTGATCGAGTTACACTGTTTAGACTTCACAGCCATCAGGCGCATCTTGATAATGTCTGCGCGATCACGAAGAAAGACCGCCTCGCGCCCTACAATCCGTTAGACATGCATGGCTCTAAATGAGTTCCGAAGAAACAAACCTTTGGTAAGAAGAGCGGCGCTAAAGCCACCAGCGCCACTTGTCCCGTCGCCCTCGACAACCAGCTCGCCTCGTCGTGCTTTGTCGATGAAGTTCATTACCTCTCTCATTTTTCGACGGCCGCCGGCGGAAGCTTCGAGGCTGCTCAAAGCTGCTTCACAATCAAGCAACTCTTTCTTCAATACCTTCCCCACATGCTGACGTCCTTGAGACCATTCGCGCTCCTCGACGTCTATTTCAAATTTGAAGGGCTTGATGCAGTTCTCGACCTGGTCACTAGTGCTATAGAACTTTTCCTTGAGAATTGTCGACGCTGCCTCCAGAATGGCTTGTCGAGCAAAGGGATGCGTTGCAAAGTTGGAGTTGCTTAAAAGATTGTCCAGATGGTCGTGCAATGAAGACGCCACGACTGTAGTGGCCAGCCGTCCCACTCCAAGCTTCGTAAGCGCCGACGCTGAAGCGTCAAGTTGCCGACGCCAGTATAATGATTCAGGATCCGCCAGAGGAAGATCTGCAATGTGATCGGGTTCTGTCTGAGCCATCGAGAGATCTGTGACTGGTTTGTTCCAGTATCTGGCAGCCAACAAATCCAAGACTTTCTGGTCCAGTTCACTCTTCAGAAGCTCGCGCATCTGCGGCCGACCAAATTCCTCTGTAAATTTTTTGAAAGAGTGCTTGAAAGTGTCCAAACTCTCAGCTAAGTAGGATTCAGCCGAGAGAGGCCGATCATTGTACTGAACCTTGAATTCATAGGTAGCTTCTTCGAGCTCTTGTCGTATGGAGTCGCTGGTCGTCTGCAAGCTAGCAGACATGGTTTGTTCAAGAACGTGCATCAGTTTCTTACGCAATGTTGTTGTTCCCACGTTGACTCCGGATTCAGGGCCAAATTCGAGGGGATGAGACGAGAAGAAGCTGTTTTCGTGCTTCGTGATCGCGGACATCAGGTTCGAAGGGCCCACCTTGAACAACCCCTGTGCAGACGGCGCTTTTGAGACTACGCCGACATACCCAAGTCTGAGGGGATATTGTTTGTCATTAAGCAGTACAGCACCACGCTTGGCATCCACGAGATCCATCTTTGTAATGACTCCGATGGTTCTTTCTCCTCTGGGGTCAACTCTGCGCGAAGCTCGCAATGCTGTTGAATTTGCGAGATCCACGTCGGCAGCCGAAATGGCGAGGATGACGTTAGGAGGCTGTATGTACTTATCGCACAACTCTGAGATTCGTTGCTTGAGCTGGATAGGCTGATTATTTCCGACGACCTGGATGTAGCCGGGTAAGTCAATGAGAGATAGATCGGGTACATTTGGAGAGTAAATGGTGAGGTGAATGGGGTCATCAGAGACACAGTCCGCATCCGATACTGCCATATTCAGCTCCGCCAGTGTTCTTTGAATAGAGCTAAAGTCCGAGATGCGTCTTAATCCCAAGTCAGGGAACTCTCCGTACTCGTGATCTGATGCAGGAGTGTTCACTAATGTGAGCTCAATTGGCCTTCGTGTGACCATGTTTGATCCTTTGGGAAGAAATTCGTGGCCAACGATGGCCTCAAGTACAGAGCTTTTCCCCGATGATTGAGAGCCTATAACCACAATGGAAGGCAAGTTCAATGAGCTAGATTGCCCAACTTTCTGTAGAATACTTCGAATTTCAATCATCTTCTTTGTTAGAACCATCATCTGATCATCCCTGGCAACTTCCTCAGAATCACGGTTATCCTTCTCGTCTGAATTTCCATAGCCGTAAGCAGCAGCTGAAGCGCCTACTGCTACCGCAGCACTTGATGAGCTGCGTTTCGGACCTCCATCACCACCCGGGCCGCCTGAGCCACCAGCACCAGTTTCTTCGGGTCCATGCAGAATAGTTTTGAGCCATTCGGGGCCACTCAACTGCTCCTTCGTATTTTCCCACCCTTGACGAGTCTGTGACGCTACTCCCATAGCCGTGTCATACAACCCTGACGCTGTTGACGTGACTGTATTCGTCGTCGTATTGAGTAGCCCGATGGCGTAATTTCCGGCCTCTGCTTTGAGTAAGCATGAAACCTGATAGCAAGAGATCAATTACACAACGTACGATTTGCTTGATATTGGACCCATGCGAAAGCTCCTACTGCCAATGCGCCAAACATGGCAGGAATTCTCGCCAGCTTCAGCATCAACTTGGGCAAGAGTCGGGCAAATGAAGCGTTTCGAGCAATAACAGCATTGTGGAAAGAGTTGCCTCCGAACCACATACGCTTTCTGGTCGCTCGTATTGAAGCATCAGCTCGCAAAAGTCCTCCGGAAGGCATTCGATGCAGTTGCCGGACTGTTTGGACAGTTGCGCGTCGCATCGATGGCCGCAAGCCCGCAGCAAGCGCCCGCCCACTCATCGCTGCAAATGGTTTCCGGTACGGGGTAGTCACAGGCTGTGCATATGGTCGTTCCTTGGGCCCTGATAAAAGGAGGGCTGCCAGGCGATACGTGCATGTACCATTCAATCACGTTGCAAGTGCATGGTGTCGTTGAGGATGTTGATGTCATGGGAAGGGTTGCAACTTGAAACTATTTAGTGTTGTCTTGTCCGCGGAGCTACTCCGTAGGTACCTACATACCTAAGTTTAAATGGTATTCATGTCTAGTGAGTCGTGACTCTAGTGGTCTCCGTATGTACAGTGTACCTACCAGAGGTATGTATGTACATAGGCTATGTACACAGGTACCTCCAAGACGCTAGCAGGGGGACTGCATAAACTAGCCCCTTTGGGAAGAAAGGAAGGACAATCACATTAGGTAGTCCTAATATACATATGTGATGGATGATTAAAGTCTCCCCCAGAACTCTACCTAGGTACTCCGTAGCAGGACTGCATGACACTAACCGTTTTGGGAAGGGGGCAGGGTCAAGCAAAGTCTCCCAAAAATCACTGCAGCTACTGCCACAGTATGTAGTTACAGGTACCTAGTACATACCAGGTATGTACATACGGAGTACGTACATACCTACGGTCCACGGAGTACATATCGGTACATACCAGGTAGGTACATACCTAGGTATGTATGTACCTGGTAGGGATACTGTGGGCCCCTTGTGGCATTTTATCACGCATTTTATCACCACGTGATTTTGGTCTTATCAATAAACTTTGATTTCCAGAAATTTTGATCTGGAGGCCATCACTATTTTCTTATCGACAACTTGATCTGCCGCAATGGCAATCCAAAAAAAACACGGCAAGGGCCGTCTAGACAAGTGGTATAAACTTGCCAAGGAGAAAGGCTACCGTGCTCGAGCGGCCTTCAAATTGATCCAATTGAACAAGAAGTATGGGTTCTTGGAGAAGAGTAAAGTCCTTTTGGATCTTTGCGCTGCCCCGGGTGTTAGTGACCTACTCGAGTCTTCGTCTCAATCGACGCATTTAAAATAGATCACTTACTCTTTCATAGTCGTGGTGTCAAGTTGCGGCCGAGGTGATGCCCGTCAACAGTCTGATCGTCGGCGTCGATTTGGCCCCGATTAAGCCAATCCCGAGAGTCATTACCTTTCAGAGCGACATTACTACAGAAAAGTGTCGGGCCACTATACGACAACACCTGAAGACCTGGAAAGCTGACACGGTTTTGCATGACGGTGCTCCAAATGTTGGCACTGCGTGGGTTCAGGATTCGTTCAACCAAGCTGAACTCGCTTTGCAATCCATGAAATTGGCGACGGAATTTCTTATCGAAGGAGGAACATTTGTGACCAAAGTTTTCCGATCGAAAGATTACAATCCATTGCTTTGGGTGTTGAATCAGCTGTTCACCAAGGTCGAAGCCACCAAACCTCCGTCTTCTCGAAACGTGTCTGCAGAGATATTCGTTGTTTGCAGAGGATTCAAAGCCCCTAAGCACATTGATCCTCGGTTTCTTGATCCACGACACGTGTTCGCAGAATTGACTGGTGCGACGCCAAACAACGAAGCCAAGGTTTTCAATCCTGAGATCAAAAAGAGAAAGCGAGACGGCTACGAAGAAGGCGACTACATACAGTTTAAAGAAGTCTCCGCTAGCGAGTTTATTCAGACCACAGATCCCATCAAAATTCTAGGTTCGAGTAACAAACTCAGCTTTGAACAGCCACCAAACGGCGATGTTGCTTTAGCCGCACTGGACAGGCTTCCAGAAACAACTGATGAAATTCGAACCAGCTGCCGAGATCTCAAAGTCTTGGGCCGGAAAGACTTTAAACTCCTTCTGAGATGGAGACTCAAAGTGAGAGACATATTCGGTCTCTCGACTAAAGAAAAGAAGAACGAAGAGCCAACGGCTGGTGAAGAAGTGGCTCAAGTTGAGCCCATGGATGAAGAGCTCCAAATACAAGAGGAACTGCAAAAGATAAAGGAGAAAGAAAACGCAAGGAAGAAGAAGGAAAGACGTAAAGAAAACGAGAAGAAACAACGTGACGTCATCCGGATGCAGCTCAACATGATTGCACCTATGGATATTGGAATGGAGGAGTCAGGGCCGATCGGAGAAGGCGCGATGTTCTCAATGAAGACTGCCGACAAATCCGATGCATTACGCAGGCTGTCTCGTGGTAAAATGATAGTAGTGCCCCCTTCAGCTCAGCAAGCAACTACTGCGAGCGGTTCGGAAAAGGCAACCGTTGACGAGAGTGAGAGCGACGAAGAGGGAGATTTACTGGAGCGGGAGCTCGATTCATTGTATAATGACTACCGGGAGCGGAAAGCG
Source organism: Claviceps humidiphila (assembly GCA_018360465.1). NCBI lineage: Eukaryota > Fungi > Ascomycota > Sordariomycetes > Hypocreales > Clavicipitaceae > Claviceps > Claviceps humidiphila. Next base: position 7,536 of record SRQM01000264.1, read on the forward strand.
GAGGCGGACGCGAAGTACCGAGCGAAAAAGGCTAGGGAAGAGCGTGGCGATGATGAATGGGAGGGCCTGTCTGCTGATGAAGCTGCAGAAAAATCCGAGTCTAGTGATCTCGAGGAGGAGAATGATTCTTCCGATTCTTCCGATGATGATGAAGGTGCACCCACCAAAAGTCTTTTGACAGACCTAGACAACAGCGCGCCATCTTCGGACGGGCTGTCCAAGCGAGCTGCCGCTTTCTTCGGACAAGAACTGTTTCAGGGCATTACTGGCGCTATTTTGAAGGGAGCTGAAACAGACCTGGAAATCAAGAGTGCAGGTAGCAATGTTGGGCTCCGAATGCAGCAATCGCACAGGGATGACAAGGGCAAAAAGAAAGAGGACATTCGGAGAAAGACGCAGAGGAGCGATGAAGTCGACTTAGGTGATGATTTTGAGGTCGTCAAAAATGATAACGAGAAAGACTGGGAGGAAGACAAGCGTCTTCCCGATGGGAAGTTGGGTGAGTGCACGATGCATGTGCTGCAAATGACGTTTGAGGTACTAACATTATTTTGAAGACATCGACATTATCACGGCGGAAGCAATGACACTCGCACACCAGCTTGCCACTGGCCAAAAGACAAGTCACGACATGATCGATGACGGCTACAACAGGCACGCATTCCGTGACAAGGATGGGCTACCAGAGTGGTTCATGGACGACGAGGGCAAACACGACAAACCCCAGAAGCCTATAACAAAAGCTGCAGCAAATGCAATCAAGGAGAAACTTCGGGCTTTCAATGCTCGGCCCATCAAAAAGGTCCGTGAGGCGCAAGCAAGAAAGAAGTTCAAGGCTGCCCAGAGGTTGGAGAAGCTCAAGAAGAAGTCGGACATGCTTGCCAACGATGAGGGCATGACAGAGAAGGAGAAGGCGGATAGTATAGCGAAGCTCCTAAGCAAAGCTGCCCGTAAGAAGCCTTCACAGCCCGCCAAGCTAGTGATAGCCCGTGGCTTGAATAGAGGTGTGCAGGGTCGGCCTAAGGGTGTCAGAGGACGGTATCGCATGGTGGACGCGCGCATGAAGAAGGAGCTAAGAGCTCAGAAGAGGGGCGCTCAGAAGAAGAAGAAGTGATCACGACAATCATGAATGAACATTAATATTGCATTCTTGGCGAATCGATTATGCATTGAGAATTTTCCCTAGAAGCCCGATGGGGCGTGTAAACCTCGCCGTTGACATAGGCTAAGTAATGCTCTGTGTGAGAGTACGAATGAGAGAAAAGGCCGGGTACAGTGGACCACTGAAGTCCATGTCATACCTGTGCCATCGACGTCAACAGGCAAAGATGGACAAGACAGAGTCTCATACGAAGCCAAAGACTTACCAGTAATTAATGGCCGCTACAAAGCCTTCTTCTCCAGGGCCGCTTGACTGACTGACTTTATGGTACCTGATTATCAAAGCGCCAAGTTACAACCCAAATCAGTCCGTGACTCGAACGTGATGGCCTACTAGTCATTTGTCACTCTCACTTATCGATATCTACTCACCACATGGCGGGCAAATATAGCATATCTCCCGGATTTAAGGTGATCCTCATCGGTTTGGCAAATTTAGACAACGGTGTCGGGTTGACTTGGGGGTCATCAGGATCCCAAATTGCAGACGGGACCAAGTCAGCACCTTCATCAAGCTGGATGCTCAGACCTTGATTGTCACGCTTGTATGTGGCCGGCTTCAGTAGAACCTCATTCATACATGGATGACAAATGGGCGGCAGCAGTACAAAATGCTTTCTGCCCACGATCTGAACAAAAATATTCTCGAAGTTGTCTTTATGAGTTGCGGTCACGGACCTCGAGTTCCCGATCCAGAGGTTTACGGCTTCAAGGCTCTTTTGCAGGGCTATACGTGCAAAGGCAATATCTTGCTGCGCGTCAGGTAGGAGACAGGCATATTCGTCCCTGAAATTATCGTTTTCTAGACAACGTCAGGAATCAACATACTCAGCCCTGTTGCCAAGGTTTGATACAGCCATAGACCCATAACAGGCGCCACTAACGAGTTTGCGCGTACCGCACTTCGGTAGCTTGAGGGCTGTCAGCCGACTTCTCTTGCTGTATGAGATATGCCAAGAACTCATCGAAGGGCTGGGATTCCTCGTGAGGCTTTGACATGACAGTGACAGCGTGCTCGGGTGAGAAGGTGGGTGCATCGGCGTTGCTGGGAGGTGTGATGCGGGTGAGAATTCGAGCTGGGACCGTGACAGATGGACGGAGGACTGACGGACCCGTGGGGCGTAACGGCAACATTCACACACTGAGCCGCAAGAGCTTTCTTGAGATAGGCGGCATTCCACTGTCGAGTGGCCTTCCATGATGAGGCTCCGCCTCGGATTACGAAAGGGGTGTTTCGAGACACGTATCGCATAAACTCCAGGGGGCTTGGCTCAGAGTCGAGCTCTTCTATGACAGAGCCATTGAGTTCATAGTACGTCGTGATGAGATGGCGCAGTGCCGATTCATTCGCAGGAGGCGACATCTTGAAGGATGGCAACAGCGCATCTGAAACCTAAACAGGGACAGGAAAAGAGAATGTTAAGGCAAAAGGGAGCACTGCAACACAAATTATCCGTAGGTATGTGTGTTGGAGCAGGTGTTTGCGGTTGCTTTGTTGGCACGTCGTTGGCACGTCCGGCACGGCCAGCCGGTGCAAAGTTTGTTTGAAAAAAAAGGTGCATACCTTAGGTATGTAGTACCGTGTACGTTGTTTAGTCGGGTTGCATCTTGGTTGTCAGACGTCAGTGTCTCTTCTTGGTTGGTATGTATGCGATCCGGTGGGCCAGAAGGTTCTAGGTACCTAACCTAATGGTTGCCAGAGTTCTGTGGGTCACCAGGCCCTGTGCTAGACCAACCAGACGTGCGTTCAGTGTTCACCCTTGACGGGATTGTCCGGCATCGCACGAGCGGCTTTGGCCATAAAAGACTGTTCACCCTCTTGCTCAGTTTTAGGTAGTCAGGTTATGCGAGTTTGGTTCTTCAGTTCTAGTTGTCAGGTCTTGTAGTAGTCCAGGGAGGACTGCTGTCTTTTGAGTCTTTGTCGTCGATCGTCTTCTTTGTGTGCAGTTGAGGTCTCGTGAGGACCTTTGCTGCCCTTTTGCATCCACCGTTCTTCCTCTAGGTATTTTTCTTACGTTAGGTACCTAAGGTAGGTTGTTTGTTGTACTGGGGGGGTGTGCAGGGCTAATCCCCGGGTAAGGGTTCTACTATAATATAAGTATAAGTACGCATCTTCAGTGTGATTGTATCCGGCGTGCACAGTGCCGCTCGGGCACAGGTTACGTAGGTTTACGTCTCAAGCGACATTTTGCCAGAGGCATGGCCGCAAATCCAGTGAGTCAGAGGCGGCCTCCACGGCACGCAGTAGCTAAAAATACAGAAAAAAAGAGGTTAAGAAAGGGAAAAACAAATGCAGAGAAATTGAGGGGGCGCCGAGGCGCAGATGTCCTTGTAGAAGTTTGTCGCTTCTACTACATACATACCTTCAGACAAGTCCGAAGTCTTTGCCTACTGCCGCGGTGATAGCTCGATCCACCGGCAGTGAAATAGGTGATCGGGCGATTTCCGCCGCCCGCAAGAGCAGAACAGGGCGGCATCTTCGTGATAGACTGACAGTAACTACTAACGTTCGTGGTAATCCGCGAAGTCCCCCCTATTACATGTAGACGGTAGGGACCTAGATATACAAGGTACAAGGTAGGCTACCTACCTATGATAGGTACCTAGGATGTAGGTATCTGAAGAGCCTCCACCCAATGCGCCAATGCCACCTTCTCGTGCCGAGACACAACCTCTCGACGCGTTTGGCCACCACGAAAGTCAGCTCCTTGTATTAGTTGGCACCGAGCCAGCGACTGGGTAATTATCTCGCACTCGAGGGCTCTCCCGCGACCACTCGACAAGTTGGCCTTCTCTAGGAGTTCCCGGTAGATTCCGGTCACATTGCGTGCTTTCTGCAGGCTTGCGACCTGTCTCAAGCCGAAACCTACCACCGCGTGCCAAGGTGCTTGGATATCGTGCCCTCCATTATAAGCTGCGACATAACTGATTTACGGAGTACCGAAAGGTACGAGGCACGCGGCTGGGCGTGCTACATAGGTACCCCTAGACCGGAACCCTCTTAGCTCCTGGCGTCAGCACATGTCTCTTCAACCTCAGCCAAGGCCGCTTCCGAGTCAGAGCTAGCCAGTCGTCGTATTTGCTACCAGCCCTTACTGAAACATTACTTTTCTCGTCCAGCCGCCTTTTCTCAATCCTTTATACGCGCGTGGGTCGGTCAGCCATGAGTCCATTCGAGCTCTCTTGGGTACAGAGCATCGTCCATTATCCGACCGGGTACGAACGAGTACGACCAACAGTCGTCGTCATCCGGACAGAAGCGCAACCATTTGATAGCATCGACCCCCAGTTCAATCATCATTGCGCTGGTCCTTGCGCCGGGTTTTACGCCCCCACGACATTCACAGCAAGCTGGCTGATCGGATCTCTGCCCAAAATTTATTTGCAACGATAGCCTTTGCGCTCTGCGTCTTGCATGGCTCTCGGCTTCGGCTGGTCCTCTTCAAGTAGCATTCTTGGCAGACAATGTTCAGTGAACAGCTTCAGCTTTGCTCATCGTGATCTCAGACCAATCTCTGAAGCTTGTCTGTTGGTGAGCGTCTTGCTCTCCTCACTGATTTAACAGAGCAACCGACGGCATTTCCAGCTCGGATACGCCCGGACAATTCTAACACCAGGGCATGGAGATTACCTGCCGCATCCACAGTTGCACCGGAAGCGAACTTCTGATCAAGAGTGCATCTGTTGTCATTAGCACACGGTAGTATGATCTGGTACTTGCTGTATCCACTGAGAGGGTAAGCTTGCGAACCGATACCTATCCTGCGAACTCCTCCTACATATTAGTGCTCATCACTTTCGTCGTTCCTAGGAACTTGAGTCCAAGATTACTGATGCCTTCTCTCCTTCCTTTCCTTTTTTTTCGAAAAAAAAAAATAGAACTACAGAGCCTCCTGACCTTGCTCCAGAACATCCTCTGCGCAATGTCTTCGCCAGATACGGCCGATATGTGGCATGCCACGTTGTCATCGCTGTGCTTATTTCGGTCACTGTAGCAACAATTCTCATATATCCCATTCCGTACTTGTTCACCCGCGATTTTGTCAACGGGGCATCCTATCTTCCGCATCATGTTTGGACAGGAGCTCAACCCATCGCAAACGACCTGGCGATTGAGCCAGACATCATTATGAGGTCTATTTGGATCCACTCCAGCTATATGGAAGCTCTCAACGCCGACCTACTCGCATCAGCATTGGACCTTCAGAACGAACTTTTGGGCGATACTGAGAACTTCAGCCCACGACATGAGCTGGCGGAGGAAGCGTCAAGCTTTTCCCAGGGCTCTCTTACGGCGGCGCAACGTGATGCATTGCACATTGCCAATGGACTCACACCACAGTCTTGGTTCTTCCATTCACCATTGATTTATTGGAACTACTCTCGCGAAAAGATCTTGGCAGATCCAGACGTTCTCTCCACCATAAACAATCGAAAAAATCAGTCCAATTTTGCCAATACAACGCTCCGACATTCAGTCGTTTTCAGCGGAAAGCGTTTCGAAGACAGGCGTCTGGTTGCTGCAGATGCCATCGTTATTACTTTACTTTGCCTGAAGGACTCGCCAATGGGCCTGGAGTGGGATAAAAATGTTCTAAGGATCCATCAGAAAAAGGTGTCCAAGACTTTTGACTTTTATCCATCCGACGGCCGGTCTCCTGACAGCCATCTGTATGAATTCCAGTTTCGTCCCATGTCGGTCAAAGATATCCTCAGCCTAGCACTAGCTTATGGTCTGGCCCTCATTTACTTCATGATGAGCTTATCCAAGTTAAGGGCAGTCAAGTCGAGATTCGGACTCATCATCACCATTGTCGCGCAAATAGCCTTTTCCATCATGTCTAGTTTTACCATTTGCGCCATCTTCAACCTCGACTTGTCCCGAATTCCACGGGCGGCGTATCCGCTAGTGGTTCTTTCAATGAGCTTGGAGAATACACTTCGGCTGATAAACGCCGTCATTCTCACACCCTTTGAGGATAGCACGGGTAACAGAATTGGCTCAGCGTTTGGACAAACCGGGCTCACGGCGTTGGCAAGCTCATTTCAAAACGTTCTGATTCTCATTGGCTTATCACGATTGGTCTCCCCAGGCGTCTCGGCGTTCTGCGTTTTTGCAGCTATCGCCATCATCTTTGACTTCTTCTATCTCTCCACATTCTTCTTGTCTGTCCTAAGTGTCGATGTTCGAAGAATGGAGCTTGGCGATGCTTTGGCGAAAGCTGCTCAACGACAGAGCCATCGACGATGTGGACAGCACGATGCACAATTTCGTGTCACATGGTCTGACAGTTTTTTTCAGAGGAAAATCGCATGGTCGACCCGAATTGCCGGTACGATCATCATGCTTGGATTTGTGATGATCGCTCAGTGGCATTTCTTTGGTGATGATCACATAATTTATCACTACTTGCGAAGTTATAAGAGCAACAACGAGTTGTCTCGAAGCTCGGAAACAGCAATGCTACTGGGGTTGCATCAGGCGAGAAGCCATGCGTCCTGGATACGCAATCAGGACCATGAAACTGCCCAAGAAGTCATTCGGTTGATCAAGCCGGCAGCGTACAGCTACGTAGCCAGAGTTTTCGAGCCGCTCGTTTTCGTCAAGAAAAATTCTGACCGCATACCTCACAGCAAAGAGCCCACCCTCTTGCCTGCCCTGTATGACTTTGTTCACAACCAACTATCGAGCTTTATTCTTATCGTTATCATTATTGTCGCTGCGCTCAGGCTGCTGATGCACTATCTCCTCTGGGGCGAGGACACAGAGCTCGGAAACAACGACGACCAAGGCGATTATCCTGCCATCTCAATCAAATCTCTAAAGGGGGGACACTTACTCGATGTAGCCATGCTTGGGAAGTCCAAATCCGGGCATATCGTATCGGTGGGGCTCGACAGAGTTGTGAGAGTTTGGGATGTCCGTGGATCCGGGAGGAGCTATGTTGTGGCTGATGGCAATGATAGTGAAAGATGCCCGTTTCCTGTCCTGTCAATAGCAATTGACGACACATCGACATGGCTGGCCCTTTTGTCAACGTCAAAAGTGAATTTTTGGAACCTAAATAAGCAAGTATGGACCGGCTCTGTGCCACTGCACACCCTCGGTAGGCGTCCAGCAGCTTTCTTTTTCAATCACAAGACAGACTCTGGAAAGCCTACTGTAGCCCTAGTTACCCATAGCGGTGCATTGGTCGAGCTAGCAGCTGATGATACAATCGCTAAAACGACAACGGCAATCTGTACCGAACCAATTATGCTGGCTCGCACTCTAGTTCGGAGAAGTAAGATTATTACATCGGCCTGCCCCCTTTCCTGTCTTCATTTTTTATCTCTTCCTATTCGTCTCACTGGGCCTTGGTATTGATATCATACTGACTATCCTCCCGTAGAAAACGCGGATTCTTCCTTGTTTCTTGTTCTTGTCTCCAAGCGCGGAGGGGTGTATGTCGCAGAAAACAAGGCGAGTCTATGGGAGGCTAAGCAATTGAAGCTGGACGCTCGGCAAGCAGGCAGAATCTATCATCAAATTTTCACGCTATCACCATTGGGCCTATTTGCTCTAGCGGGGAGCGACAACGTGGATATTGTGGACATTGAACAACGTAGCGTCGTGTGGACCTTCTCGACGGAAAGGATGAGTCCAAAATCGTTACAATGCACCTTCTCGGCTTATACGGGATCCGAAGTAGATATCCAAGGGGTCAAGTCACTTACGTTCTGTTACGCTGCCGCAGAGACGGGAGACTGTGTGGTCCAGACGTATGTTCCGTTGAATGACTCTGATGTCATCTATATTCGAAGCCCTGACAACAGCACAGAGAGACTCACGGAGGGGAGTGAGTCCACGAAGGAGTTGAGGAAACGAATAAAAAATCCTGGAGCTTGGCAACTTCTCTCGGATGGCGGTGTTGTCGGCATAAGACAGATGACGCTGCATCAAGGTCCGGAGCACATGGCAAGCCATGGGTTGCGACAACGCCACATGATGGAGAAACGAGACCATAGTTCATTTCCCCACTGGCAAGTATGGGTGACTTCGGCATGTGGTAAGCCAAATATAGAAGAATGCCGAAGACTTCTGGGTGAAGACGGCATGTCCAATCATCTAGTGGTATCAGAGTTGGGACCAAAAGTCACAGTCGGCCTGCGGTCTGTGGCCTTCGCTTTTGGAAATGTCATCAAGCTGGTGATAACCGGAGGACACGATCGCTATGACGGTGGAGCCGAGGACAAAAGTTATGAATCGCTGATGAAGACGGCCAGCAGACGTCGTAAGACGGGCGTCACAGGATGTAAAGGTAGAATTCCGAGTTGAGATGATGATGTTAATTGCATAGCGATTCTGCGAGTCGAAAATAAGCTGCGCAACGTCACATTACATTGTAAAACCATGTATGTATGTATGTATAATTCGGACATGAGAGCAAGGTATGACCGTGGTCCGTAAGGGCGAGTATCTTCGGTATATATGTATGTACATACCTATCTATGTACCTAGGTCGTCGGGTGTGTACATACTCAAAAGTCGACGTCATTGTTGGTACGTACTCTGTACTGTACGTGGACAAGTGTACCTACCTGCGCAGTATGATCGCTTACCTATCAGTGACATCTACACCTACATCTACTCCGTACGTAGTACTGCTGCTACTGTAGGTAGGTCCAAGAGACTTCATTTCCTCACCGCTTTTCGTACAAAGTCAGGGCTGCCTAATTATGTATGTACATACTCCGTACCGTGATTCTTGTTGGACTCGGTGCGACTGGGGGGTGCGGAAAAGCAGGAAATTACCGTAGATTGGAAAAGACGGGGGAGCGTGGGGAAAACGGAACATTGGGAGGCTGGGCAAGTTAGGGGCCAAAGCTGTTCTTGTATAACCGGGCGCATGAAGAGCGTTTATACCGACCACTTCCGTAGCACGAGTATTTCCAATTGAAGAAATAATTGACTGCAACGGGAAATCAGGATCAGATTTGCTGGCCAGTAACGACACATGTAGTTAGTTCTCTACGTTTAACAGGACAGGGGGTCGCAAATGGTATACCTATCTCGGGTAGTCATGGTTCTTTTTGTTGTCTTTTTCCTGTTTCGTTTTCTGTCTCTGCTTTCTCTGTGGTCTCTGGAACCCTCTGAAACCCGCCCACCTCTTTCTACTATGTACATACCTCCTACCTTGGCAAGTCTCTGTGAGAGGCAAATGCCAAATGCCAACACGTACACAGGTTGCACCGCGCCTGCGTCTTTGATAGGAGGATGCTACTGATCCGGTCCGACGTCGAAGCTCAAAGCACCTTGGGTCATTTCATGTTACAAGCGTGATCAAACGCCATCGTGCAGCTAGCCAGAATGAAAAGAAAATACGCACATACATACCTCGTTACAACGTATATAGGTAGCTGCTATGTATGTGGTTAGGTACGTTATTAAACCCTTCAAGGGCTAAGGTTCCACGATCGTGTAGGTATCCTGTTACAGTGTTACATATGGCCGCCAGGGGTGCGGATAGAGATACATACATACCTTGGTATGTAGGCCAAGTCGAGTTGCGTGTTCTTTGGCCTTGGTCCGTTTGAGCAAATGTAGTTCCTTTTATAAGGCTGGCCCTGGCCCTAGTGCATTCCTCGGCATCGCCTTTATTACTTCATTCGTGCATCGCTCGATACATAATTGCTTGCAACATCTTCCACCTCTGACTACTGAGTACTCCGTACGCAGTGCGCACATCGCACCATTTTCTGCCGCAGTGCCGTCGTGGCAACCCCGGTCGTTTCCATCTTGCTTGCATCGGGATTCGGGACATCGCAATATTGCAACAATTGCATCAATTCAAGGGCTGTCTGTGCCAGGAAGCCACTGTCAAGTCTCACGCCGCGTTAGTCCGCTCATGCCCCCGATGCCTCGACTCCCCGACCCCCCGGCAACACCTAGGTAGATCGCTTCCTCAGGAAAGAGTCCAAAGATGGCTGCGAGCTCGGCTCCAATTGAGTCTTGGCCATGCCGCTGGCCGCATCAAATAAGCCCATCGTCCCGACTTCCACTAGGGGTCCAATCACCGCTTGTCAGCTGTTGGGCATCGTACCATTGGCAAAGATCTCGTCCAAAGCTGTTTCGCGCCATGCAAAACTGCTGGTCCTCGCGGCTGGCACTCGCGGACGGGCGACGACTTTCACACCACACTCCAGTCGTCCATACTTATTCCAGTGCCATACTGATCTTTGCATTGTTAGAGCCTCACAGAGCGTGGATCAGCCTTGCATCGTACTGGCCTGCCTGAGATTGGCCCTCATCAGAGCATCAGAGACAGATTACGGCAGCCTGGGGCGGGACGAGGGCCTTTTTGGCATCACTGAGACTGCATGGCGTCTTTCGAAGTTGATCAGAAATTTCTAGGCAGGCTTGCCAGAGCTGTCGAGCACGACAATCCACTTCTCTCATCCATGCTCTTCAAGATCCTCGGTCTTTCGCTCAACCTCTCTGAACAGCTAGCTGCTGTCAAAAAGACACGGAAACCAGACCGTGTCACATCACTCTTTTTTCTGAAACGAGTACTACACATCTTATGGCTATCTCGTGAAGGATTGGTAATGCTGCAACAGTATGTCGTTCCTATGGTTGGCAACTACGTCGAATTGAAAGTCCTGGCCTATAAGTTACGCGCCAGTTTTCATCATGTCTTGGTCCTTTTCCACAACCAACCTCCCGTCACCACCATAGGACGCTGGACTCCCGAAGCAAGGGAGGCTGTCATGGCCTCAAAATTGGCCACTACAGAGCTGGGTATAGGGGCCGCAACGGTGGACGGTGACATGAATTCAACATGCTCGTCTGTACAGCCTACGCATCCTTTAGAGGGTGGTGGTACAGTCGGACCACCTCCAGGCTTTGAAGCGCACGTAGCCTTGTTGCCGCCGTCATTTATTTTGCCCGAGCAGGACTACCTCCCTCTGGCCCACCAGCACTTTCAAGAGGCCGCCAAACTTGCAGACGATTTGTTATGGGGCTCTCATTCCTTGCGTTTGTCGGTCAAGATAGAATACTCTGCCTTTCTCTACGAATGCGTTCGAGATGCCGATGCCAGCCGCAAACTAGCCAAAGATACGATAGCCGAGGTCTACGACGCGACAGAAGGCATGGACGATGACATGTTCAACGATGCTTGTGAGTTGGTCACGATTCTCGCCAAAATGATGAAGCGAGGACTCGCATCCTCAGAGAGTGCCACCACTGCGAACGGCAAAGTTGTGGAATCGAAGCCCGCTCGTGCGACCGAAACAAAGCAAACCATTCCCTATGGAATGGAGAACGCCATCTAACGAACGAACATAGTAAAAAGGGAAAACGTGGAACCGTTAACTTTTCTTGACAAGTGTAGAATTGAGATGTGGAAGGCATCGGTCTCTAACAGAAGCAAACCATCTCGTCTGACATGAATTGGTATGTCTATCTGTGGGCTTTGGCTCTCTCTTCTTCTCACGATCAGCTTGCGCATTTCTTGCGCGCATCGGAGGCAACGTCTCATCTTCTTGAGTATAGTCAGCGCCAAAGGGTCGCATATCAAGGGCCCACGGCGCATCTTGATTTTGCGGGCCTTACTAGAATACATATCATATCATCAGGCATGACTGAACAGTATATCACAAGAGCTGTGGAAATACACTGGACAACCGAGGCCCAATAAGAAAGCCGCAGTCTAACTCCGTATATGCTGTCCTCAAATCAGTATTTCTAAAATTTGGTACAACATGTACAATAGGAACGTTGAAACTCGAATGTGGTAACCCAAAAAGGGGCCTGCCTCGTGAAGGAACTGTGTAAACATACTTGACAAATTGAACATACATCAGACTCTTGCCTTTTTAAACAAATGCATCCTCTGAGCTTGAAAATGATCAGTCCACTTGCGAATCACTCGTAGTCTCTTTGCGCGTAAGTACGCCATTCAAGTATGATATAGAAAACACGCCAGCTGAACCTGAAAGCCTCGACACCTGCGGCCGGTGTGAATAAGCGTATAGGGGGGCCTACCTGTAGTGAATCAGTGAGAATGTGACCTTTTTGAATATAAGTGACTGCACCAGTGCCTGTCGAAGATGGAGACTACCATGACAGTCTACGAGGGAGACATACATCACCGTAAAGTTCGGCCAGTCCTAGCAAGGTAGCCATCAAAGACAACATCATAGCCTACCATCGCCATCTTCACCCCTCCAGCGCCCTCCCAACCAGCATCCGGGCCCGGTCGCTGAGGTCCATCTCCAGGGCCAACTTTCTGCCTTGCTCCGTCATCTTGGCCCATGTCTTGCCCAAGATGATCATCATTTTCTCCTCACTCACATGCTCCTTGGCCTCAAAGGCGTCCAATTGGTCGTCGAGAAACACCAGGCAGGCAACGTCCTCGAGGACCTGAGTTTCGTCGTCCGTAGTGAGACCTTCCTTTCGAATCAGCGCTGCGATACGCTCTCGCTCTCCGTCCGGTAGCGACAGCTGGCTTGGCTGAGATGCGAGCAGGCTGGAAACCTGAGATGCCGCTTGCGATTTTTGCCTGGCTCGCCAGCTGAGGTAGCCGGGACGGGTCATGGGAAAGGTAGACCGGGGCATTTCCCATCTTTAGGATGTTAGCCAGGCACAATACTGTCAAGGAGGGTCCTTCTGTGCTCTTTTTTTTTTGTCTGCTTCTATTCCTGGTCCTCCTTTTATTCATGTTCATCTTCTTGCTGTTGGTCTTCTCGCTCTCCATGATCATCACAACAAAACAGTACCAGCAGAAATAATTAACCTACATACCGGCGAAAGTGCTGCGCCCTACAAGCCACTTGCAGAGCCGGCGACGCGTTTGGACACCGACGCTCCAGCCATTTCGTCATTTTGAGCGCATAATGCAGCTCATAAGGCTCCGCACTGGAACCGTCAGGGCCGTCGACCTTGGTTGGATCCTCGGCGTGAGCTTGGTCAATGAGGCGCAGTGCCTGTTCATACGCAGGGGGAAGAGTTGTGAGTGATGGAGCCGCCATGGCAAATTGGAGATAAAAAGATGAAGTGAAACTGAAAATGCTGTCTTCGCTTGTTCTGGTGCAGTCGGCGTATTGACGTATTTTGGTCGGTTTGTTCAAGGACATGTGGCGTAAAGACCCGTGCTCATCGCAAGTATGGTTTCGTTGATGATGTGAGGTCTCAAGGACTGAGGACTCATCATACAGGTCGTTTTGCTTAAGTTCTGGATGAGTAAGCCCTTCATTTCGTGTGTCTGGCTTGAGTCTTCACTTGAGCCATGAACATGTGATGAGCCCACCGGCACCAAGTGACTACCCACCTCCTACCTAACCTACCTAGGTAGGTAGGTACCTACCTGGTACCTTACATCTCCACCCATTCGAATGGGCAGAGCAGACGACAGCAGATTACATGAGCGTCGTATCTCAATTTAGATCTTTCTGAACTGTTGGTATTGTTTCCCCGCGATGACAGAAGTAATTATCCCCCGAACCTCCATTCATCAAAGCCAAGACCCGGGCGTTGCTATTCCAGACCACCATCGTCTCGACACCAAAGTCCCACGCACATCCCACAAGCACTTCATAACGCAGGAAGAATCGCACACCGTGAGTGAGGGGCCTCATTCCACACCCTTGAGCCGCAATGTAGGCAAATCCGCAATCGTACACGCAGTCCATGGCTCTATCCATCGCAACGCTTACACTGGCCGTCGCGACATCCCCGAATCATGTACACCCGTAGGCAAGTCATTTTCTATCTCTGTGCTTGATGCAGGTTCTTCCCGCACACACAGCGAAGTAAATTACCGATTCCCGTGAGCCTCTACTCCATGGCGGCGAAGGTCAGCCCGACTCAGCCGTCGAGCGCTTATGGTGCACTACGTCTATGCTTTCATTATTGTTACCTCACATCATGGAGACAAGGGACTGGAGAATCTCGCTCGAAGGCTATACATAGTCGAACCACATTCATATGATAATAGCCCGCCGCGGACACGGCATGCCGCATACCTAATCAGTGATCCAAACTTGAAGCACCATTGCAGTGGACGAATGCCCCTCGTAATAAGCCAGGTCTTGCTCGATAACCGCTGATTTTGACAAAAATAGTATTGCGTTAGACTAGGGAAAAATATTTGAAAGACGGAGACATGAAGTCAATATCAAAATGAACAGCATTTGAACTTTTGCTATTTCCCCAGGAGCTAGAATTAACTTCATGAAAAGGCGTTCATAATATCGAGCTCTGCCTAACTGCGGGGCCTTTTGACAGGTACCTAGGTTAGGTAGGTAGGTTAGGTAGGTTAGGTAGGTAGTCTGGTCATTGCCAAGCTCCAAACTTGACGCGAGCTAGACCAATCTATCGTCTCGTTCTACTATTTCGAAGCTCTATCGAAGCTGCCTGTTCGAGTGAATCTCTGCGCCTCTTGGATCTATGGCGGCGGCGGTTCCTTCTCCTGTCACACAGTTTCGCCTGCCGATTCTTCTTGGCCCGAATGCGCTGATACACGACATACGAGATTGCGGCCACGACAGCCAGGGCAGCTACCAGAAGAAGCGAAACCACCGCGCATTAGAGCTAAGTACATGTACTTGGAAGCGAGCCATTGGACTTGGATAGGAAAGCAAGGAACATTGTACATACCTATTCCCCCTAGCGCCGCACCCACAATCGACGTGGGAGATACCAAGGATGCGGCCACAGGCGTTGTCGACGTTGACGAAAGTGGCGCATGAGTGTCTTGGCTCGTAACCTCATTCCCAGCTACCGTTGTTGTCGTAAAGGAGAGACTTTCTGCCGTGCCAGACTTATCACCGACGCTAGTTCCTGAAGAAACGTGAGCTACCGTATCAGGGTGGTGTTCGGAGCTTGACGTTGACGTTGAAGTCGAAGTCGGGACCGAGGCTGACGCCGAAGTCGACGGAGAAGTGAACGATATTGATTCCAGCGTAGGAAGGTTCTGAATCGAAGATGTTGTAGTAAAACGATGAATCGTTTCCGTTCGCGTGTTCGAGGCACACAGAAATAGGGAGAATCCATTCAAGTTTGCATCTCCTGCGAATACATTTGTCTTACAATACGGGGCTGTCGAAGCAGCACTGCGATCAGATGTCAGTAGGATTTTCAATATATATTGACCTCACTCAGGATGTACCGAGAAAGAGATGAAAACAGGGGGTGTGTGTATGGAGAGCCTCCAGACTGAGGCAGCCAAGTATTGAGGGCGTGAGCTGGATGCGTACACACCAGACCATGGTAGCGCTGCCCTCTTGATTATCGAGCTCACTCGCTGTCCCAAAGTTCCTATCCAGGCAAGTTGTCGCCAGGGTACATATTCCATCTTTTGGTATCCAGCAACATCCGACAAGACTATTGAGCGCGTCCTTGGCGCAACGTTGACCGATTTGGCAAGTCAAAGCATGCTCTGCCGCCGGGTTGTTCAGCCATTTACACAACTAGAAGTCAACGTACTCTATTATTCCTACTACTTACCGGGGTTGCCGTCGATCCAGCCGCAAGTTTCCACTGTCGTTGCTCGACGTCGAGGTGGTGCTGTATTTGCCGGAGACATTTTGTCAAATCAATAAACTTTGCGTACTTTGGTAACGAGTCCAAACATTGAATACGACGGCCCATTGGAAGCTTTTTAGTTCGACTTCGTAGCTTGAAGTTGATTGCTCTGTTATCCATTCAAGAATGTGCGCAGTCTATAAGAGAGCCTGTCAAGTAACAGTCAAATGATCCAGATGAAGCTGAGCTTGTGTAAATCACAAATTCCTTGGGATCAGTACTGAAATATTGGCAAATCATTTGCTGGTTGCGTGGAGAGTTGGTCACATAAAGAAGCATTTGCTCATCAGGTTTGCTCAATGAGCAAACCTCCATTCATGACTGACACTCGGAGGCCTGATTGCGCAAGACCATGGTGCCACTAAACAGCAAATCACGTTACGTCGTGATACGTTTTGCTCGGAACTGCATACGAGACTAATGTACCGCTGTGTAAAAAAACGGCTGGTCAGTGAATAGCGTCACGTAATACATGACATAGGCTTGGATTCAAGTGCCTCATTATATCATGGAGGGATACGTGGCTGGTACGGTAGCTCTTCGCAAGCGGCGCGGGAATGGTTTTATCACATACTGCGTGTTTGCTTTGCGCCGGACAAACCAGAAAACCAGACACTCTGTTCACACATCAGTATATTTGTATTCGAATGTACAACAGACTAGCAAGCAAGTCAAATAGGTACTCGATTGATCTTCTACCTCCAATGTGCACTGTATATTTCACGTGCCCACAAAACGGTCATTGAGCCACGGCAGGACGGATCTTGAACACCTGCACTGGCTTCAGAGCTCAGAGCAATGCCGGACGCCGGTTATGCTGTCCCTTTTGCTCGGCGGTGCTTGCAGCCCGTTTGACTACTGGCAGTCGGCGATCACCGATGGTGCAAATAGCGGCCGGATAAGACAAAGTCAAAGTATTCTATTCGGCAAGATCACAACGGGAGGGAAATGTTGATACATTTAGAGCCCCTTCGTGTTACTGGAGCATAAACTGCGTCACGGCTGTTTCGATTCACTTATCGAGATGGGCGACTAACGAAAGTGATGTTCCGATTAGGAATAGGGTGTGATTATTTTCGGACTGACGGTTGTGTCTAAGCGAGTGCTGAATCCCAGTGCTGATGAAGGAGTATGCGCTTCATTTGTTTTATGCTTATTGACTACAGCCTGTTCATGAGGAGTCGAGGACGCTAAACCAATATGCAAAATCTCTGAATTGGCTGTACTGTCAGCGATTCCATTTCCCAGCTGAATTCGGACTCAAATCACGCGCTGCGGTCAGGCGAGAAATCGCGCGGGACGGGTGTGCCATCAGCGCTGTTCTCGGCTGCACTTCCTTAACTGTAAGAATGGAGGCCGATACGAAAGCAAATACGCTTAAAAAAAGGCAGGAACTGACGCTGTCAGAAGCATGTATGTGGTGGTCAACCGAGGGACACGGTGCAGCATTGGGCATCGAGTCATCGACCAGTGCTGCGACTGCTCCCAGCCGTTCGATGTCGAAGGCTTAAATAAGGCGGCCCTCGAAGTCAGGTTATTTGCTATAGCAGGACTAAGCAATAGCCTGCCTGATTTGAGTCGAATTCCGGTGGGCACTGAGGGTCATTTGAGGCAGTAATTGGCGAGGATGAGTGATCGTTCGATCGACCGACTCTTGTCCGAAACATTCCACGGAAGAGGCCCCATCGTTGTGAGCTTGACTGCCTCGCTACCTCCTAGTGCTCAGACAAAGCCACCGAGCAGGAATTTTTCCTAGGTCGTTATTAGATTGAGACGCTTGGATATCGTTGCTCATAGCCGATGGAATTAGCAGCCACATATCTGAGGCAAGCTGAGTATCGAACGTGGAGGCATTTGCATGTATTGGGGAGGTGTAGGTAGGCGTTGCCAGTTGGTTGGCAAGTGTCAAATCCAATTCCCTGATGTCGGTGCTAATAATAATGGTCTGGCAGCGACGCAGCGTACTATTCTGAATCAATACGCCATTGTCGTCAACTGACCTCCTGCGCGCTGGCAGCGCAGGACATGCAGCTTAGTGCGGTAGAAACAATGAACATCAGAAGTCGCGAACAATTATCGACTGGACCCCGGGAGCAAAATACCCCCGATGCTTGCCCGGGCGCCCGGGCTCCTTTGGCTTGTTTCGTCTCATAATCCGATCGACAAAGTACGTACACGGTACAGTTGTGTAAGAATAATCGTATGTGGCTGGGTGGTCAGCGTTACATTGACTTTTGCCTCGTCGCTCTTTCCAACTCCCATCATGTCGGTACCTTTTCTTTCGACTCTCGAGTGTCTGACGTTTGATGCTCGCGCTTGCTTCGAGGCCGACTACGATGTATTAGATTATAGATAGTGAAGGGCAGAGGCAAGCGATCCCGAAACTGGCTCGAGTGTCACGTGTGGTCGGTCTATCCCGCTGCGACTTGTGATTCTTGCTCACAGGCGCCGCCCAGAATTATAACTTGGCATTACCCGTCCGTTGATATGAGGTACCTCATTCTGGACCAGATAGTGGCGCAGGAAGCCTCCCTCACAAGACTCAATGGCGAGGATTCGTTGCCAGCGCCTCTCCCATACCATACGGTTGGTGCCACCGATTTCAGACATGGTCATCCTTTTGCATCCGAGCCCGAGAATAGAGGCAGCGGCGGCAACGGAGCACGCTGCACCATGCCTTGATGCCTCGTGCCTGTCAGCTGCATCAAATACCGTGAATCGTGATGGTCCAAGCCACTATCGGGGTTAAAAATAGGCACGAGCGATGGCTTGCTGGTACATGGCCAACTTACTCGTCTTTCCCATTTTCTATCACCTTTCTCTTAACTCTTGAACTCTTCGGAGGGCTTTGTCTCTCCCAGTACGTGCTCTCGTTTCAGCCATCATTGGCCAATGCATATTGCCTGCTTTGCACATTAGCTCGCCGAAAGTTGATGTGCTTGAGTCACTATCTGCACCCCTCGCCCATGTCCAGGCGCTTGGCGAGCCTAATTCGGTTGTCTTGATTCTTCCTGCATCCTTAACTGTTGACGAGAACACATACCCGTAAAGCCTGTCCTGTGGGTAGAGAGCGCCGCGATGTGTGCTAAGTGTGCGATATCAGTGTCAATATTGATCAGCCCTTGCACCAACTCGACAACACCCGATCTATCTCCGTTGCCCGAGTCTGACATCATTACATCCATCCCAATAATTCGTTCGCAGCTGGACCGAATGATTTGCCTCCATGGCTTGGATCGAACAGGACTGGAAAATTGTGCTGTGATACCCTTCTTTGTCCCTATATATTTTCAATTCCTCGGCAGCCCCCTTTCCTTTGGCTGTAGTGTATAGTTTCATTCCTCTATGACACATGACCTCAAAAGGAAACGGGAGAGGATATTGTTGATCCGGTAGTTGTTCTTCTGTGGCAACTCAAGAATCCTTTTCCCCTCAACGGCGATCTCTTCTTTTTTCCCCGGAGACACTCTGCCCACCATAGGAACGCCCTTTCCTCAGCGTAGTTCATATGAAAATCGCGTTCTAATCGGTCTTTACTCACGCGAGAGGAAGAGTTACCGGTAGACGAGAAGACACAGGAGTACACTTCCTTACTTAGCCGTGCTGCTCTGCTTGTCAGGAGCTGCAGAACCCATCCAAGATGCAGTGGTACTGCCAGAATGTAAGACCCTCGATCTATTCATATCTATAACGTAAGCACTATTAGTCTAACATGAGGGTTGCCTAGCCGTTCCAGGATGCAGAGCATGGGATAATTGCTTGGTTCTCGAAGTACCAAGCTTGCCAGCAATTTTTCGTCAATCACGCCCAACTGACCAAACCCGTTCAAGCCGTCGCAGCCCGTGTCAACGTTATGTTGCCGTCTGAACAACTGACGACTACCGATGACGCGACGCAGAAATGCTCCGAAATCAACTCGAACGTATCTCTACTACCGTATATCAGGCGTTTAGTAGTGACCGGATTCGACCACCCGGAAACTTTACAGATATTTTTTGGCGAAGATTGGAGGGATGGAGTCGGTTCCATCCATGAGAGAGAAAGGCGGAACTACTTGTTTGCCGCAAAAAGCGACCCTTGGCTCAAAGTCAAAGCGCAGTACGACATGGGAAACGGACAGACAGTCCCTTTCCTGCGACCGCTCAATAACGTCACGGAGCACGAGATTGTTTCTGCGGAATTAGCTTGGAGCGACTGGTTGGCAATGCAAGATTGGATGCTGGGCCCCAGAGCTCCTGAAGCAGATTAGCGAATTGGTCTAATTACCGACAACAAGGATGACCCCTTCCTTGGAAGTTGGAACAAGTCACATGAGCCTCGACACGAGCGCACTATAGTACGAATAGACTATATTTAAAGATCGACGGGGGCTACTATCCCACCTTCTCTCGTTTTTGTCGTCGTGTATTGAACACTATGATTGCTACATATTTGTACTTACTAGGCGGATAACGGCCGAGACGTAGATCCATCGCGGACGGGACAACAGAAACACAAATCCAAATAGATCAGGCCTCTAATGCAGTGCAATCTTGGGCAGTGCACAATGGTTGTACTCCTTTCCCAGAGGAGATGATGCATTGCAACTCTGGATGAGTGATTAGAGCAACTTGCACTCTTTCTCCCTCATTTTGCCACAGTTTGCCACGTGCTACGCGGCATCACATATGCACAAGACGAAGCCAACGTGATTGGGATCTCGTTTCCCTTTTCCCTATTAGGGATAAGGATGAGATAGGTGAAAGAAAAACTCACCCACTATCAATCATAGTAAATGGACCGAGATATGGAGACTAGGATACAGAACAGATATAAGAAAAGAGAGAAACAAACTTATCATCCCATTCCCATGGCTGAGTTGAAAACTCCGCTCCCAGGGAAGATAGCCATCCACGGACTCCTGAGTCAAGGGCCCTTTCCTTTCCTTCCCTTGTTGAACGGAGAACACAACATAGTTCCACCCTTGTGCGACAATAAAAAAAACGCTTGAGACTTTCAATGCCCAAGACTTGTCTTCCGATTCTTCTAGCTTTCTCCTCCGGCTTTCTTCCCATTTGCACAACATGTGTACGCGGCGAGATGAGGAACGGGCAACTTCGACTTCCAAGGAAAATCTTGGAATCAAGGCAATGACGAGCAAAAATCATGCATCACCCCTATAAAAAAGAGGCCCCCCCATAGTGTTGAGCGCAGAGTGCAGGAAAAAGAACCATTATGGAAGAGATAGAGCGTGTCGTCATGTCCTTATTCCTCTCCGATGAGAATGCCCACCAAAACGCCGCAAAACCCCGTGGAGATATCTGGGGGAGGGTAGATACAAAGAATTTCAACCACAATTCTACCGCTCCCTCTTTCTCACTTTGTTGAACCTTGTCACCCTTCACTCTGAGTACAACCCGGATTGATTGTTTTTTTTTGAACAAAGAGATGCACGGCAACATAAAAGTGCGAACTTGGTTTTGGTGTAACAGGGGAGAAACCAATAATGTGGTGTGATGGAGCATGGTGAATCCCGAAATTGGGGAGGGGCCGCGGATCTTTGGACCGCGGTCGGCAAATCGAGAGGCGCGTTGTTGTGTCTTAATTGAGAAATCCTTTGCAGGCTGCTGTGCCACACAGGCACGGAATACGATCCAAGCTACCAATTTCTCGTTCGAATTTGTAGTCATATGTTAATTCCTCGTCTGAGAGAAGATACCAGAGTCAGTAAGACACGTCCAAGTAGAAGGAGCAGGAAATCATTGAAAAACTTGCAATCGTGAGAGGCGCCTTTCTTCCATAAAATGCAGGGAAAGGATATTTGTTGGACTTACTCAGCGCAATATCACGGAGGGCATAGATGACGATCCTCTTGCTGCCTTCAACCTTGATAATCTTGGCTGTACAATTAGGCATGCAGCTGTGGTTGATGAATCGCGCAATGCCCCCCTTCTTGGTTGCGTCCACCACAGTATCGTCGTCAATACGAAATAGGTAACTGCTTCCAATGCCGCTCTTGAGATAGCGCTTCTCGCGGGTTTCCGCAATTTGCTGCCGCACTTCCTCGCCCACATATTCGATAATCATGTCATCCTTGTTGATATTCTCCATGGCGTACAAACCCCAGTTGTGAATGGCAGAGCGCGCAAACTTGACGGGCTTTTTCCGCTTTTTGAGCTGATTGAATTTGAACACATCCGAGTCTTGACCCAACGTCTTCTTCTGGTCGTTCAAGTCTGCAACATATCTGCGATTGGTCGCACGGTTCGCGCGTGAATTGCCCTTAGCGATCTTTTCTGCCGCCAGCTTCGCAGCTTCTGACGCCGCTGATGTGTTGTCCTTGCCATTCTTCTTGGAGTGAGCCTCGCGTTCTTGTCGTGCCTTCTGCACTTTGATGTGATGTGGCAGATACTTGGATTTCTCGGAATTGAGCATCTTCTTGACCCCTTCGGTGCGGGCACATCCAGTGGAATTTGGCACATAGTATCCTTCTATCTGCACAGGACGGTCCAGGGTTTCCGATGCTGTGTTGAGTTCTCGAACCCGATTGCGCTTCCAAAGCCAGAGTTCAGGATTACCGATGTCGCCAATGTCGAACTTCCTTTGCAGCTTGCTCAAGTCAGGCCGATCTTGAATACCAAGCGCAAGGTTTTGCAAGGAGCGAATATCGGGTTTGAATCCCTCAGGCAAGACCAGAGCTGCAGTAAGTGGTTCCTTGGAAAAGAATCGTTCGTCATATTTCCGATGTAATGCTGCTGCTTGAAGAGTATGCTCCTCTTTCGACTCGGTAGGCAGGGCAGCGTCTTCAGCATGAGCCTCCTCATCTGCGACTGCCTTTTGTTGCCTCTTCAAAGCCTCATTCTCCTCGAACAACTGCTTCTTTGTCTTCTTCTTCGGTTTGAGTGGCTTTTTCTTTGCGCCCTTGAGGGCTTGGGGCGCGGGCGTTTCGGACCTGGAAATACTGCTTTCATCTTCTCCCACAAGGCCGAGTTCAGGAGTATCGGAAGTATGAAGACGGTCGTCTTCTAGGTCAACAATCTTGATCTTTAATGGGGGTTCCTTATTGGACTTCTTCTGTCGTTTCGAACCAATCTCGAGAGGAATTTCTGCTTTCCTTTTCTTGGACAATGAACGATCTGCTAACGCCACACTGGACTCTGTCATAGAGTCATCATCACGCGGAACCCAAGGAGTAGACTCGTCGTCCGTACTCATCCGGCTTGGAGGTCGAAACTCGGGGTCCTCAGTATCACGAACAGTCAGAGCTCTGGTGTATGTGTCGTCGTCTGACTCGGAGTCGCTGTCAAAGCTCTTGAGACGATAATGTAATGATCGAAAGGCGGACCGGGAAACAGACTGGCGTTGCCTTGAAAAAGGATCGACAAACGTGTCGCGATGACCCTTGGCTTTCACCTTCCGTATTCTAGGAAGCGACTTTGCTTCTAAGTGACCTGTCCGTCGTTCGATGGGGTCTGCTCCAGAGTTTGTTGTCTTTGTTTCGAGCTTCTTTCTACTTGTCTCTTCATCCTCATCCTCGTCAGCTTGATCAAGATTCAGCTTCCTTCTCTTGGCAAGATGATTCGCCGGATCCAAGAAATCGGAAAGACAAGGTGCCGCTACCTGCGTTCGGATATGCCTTATCAAGTGCTCTGTCATTTCCCTGCGAACGGCCTCCACAGCCTCGAAAACTGGATCAAAGTTCTTAGCTCTCTGTTTCTTTTCTTCTTCGAGGTCGGCTTCTTCCTCTCGACGACGTCGTTTCGACTCTTCAAGTTGCCGGCGCTCCGCATTACTCTGATTGTGACTCGCCGGTACTCTGTCCCTATCTCGCTCTTTGTCTCCTTCTTGAATGCGGGATGTTTCTCGTTGCAGAGGGGCATTTCGTTTATGATGAAGTTCGGGGCTGTGGGGGGGTCGCGGCAAGCAGAGCTGCATAGTCATGTCGTAATTGAAAAATTCAGTATGGTTTACGGCCCGATAGCATCTTTCTGCCTCGGATCTTCCGCTGTAAGAGTTTCGAAAAATGATGTAGAAGCCCGTGCGATCGAGTCGAATTTCTTCCAAGCCGTAATTCTTGAGTCGTTTCCTCATATGAGGCACAATGCTCGGCAGCACGGGAACATCTTCGGATGCGATAAAAATATAGGGATCGTTCGAAAGTTGCACAACAACGCTCTGAGGCTCCACAGCTGCTTGCAACCGCGATGATGGGGTGGTGATAGACGGCATAGGCGTTCCTGTTGACGTTATCGCCATTGTGGCTGGCAACCCTTTTTGCCTGTGGCCAGACATGGGTACTGCTATTGAACCTTTCGGCGCAACCGGCAGATGCCTCACAAAAGGAGTCGCAGAATGAACAAATTTGGGTCCCGTTGGTGGTGCTTTATTCAAGGCCTGCTCTCGAGCTTCTTTCTCTTTGAGTTGTTTTTGTCGGTCCTTGTTCAGATGTTCTTCCAACATCAGCCGGCTCTTGCGACCCTCTGGGTCGAATTCTACCTTAACAACATCCGAGTCAATTTTGATGCCACGAGTTCGAACGGCACGACGTGCAGCATCAACTGCCGAGACGGGCGGCCGACCTGCACGTTTTGAATCGCGATACCGAATTGTCGCAAAGCCAAGATAACTGCCTGTGTCCGGGTGCATCTTATTACTGCTTTCCGCAATTTCTCCAAATGTCGCGAAGACAGCTGTGATCTTGTTGAACGGAGCCAAGGGATTATATCGCGTAACGAGGATCTGAGTTGGAGGACCGGGCCCAATCGACGTCTTCGGGTCATACGGATAAGGCTTGAGATTCTCAGGTGCCGGACGTAATCTTGCTTTTGGTAGATAGTAGTCGGTATTTATGTATCCAAGACGACCTCCAGCTTTCTGCAAGCGAGGATCTAGAGGGGGCGCGTCACCATCATCCTGTAAATCAATCAAAAGTTAGCCAAATTGCTTCACACTACTTCACAACGACGCGCCCCCTCTTCCCTCCACCCCTCTCTCGCGTTCCGCCTCTTGGGCCTTGATTATGCTCATCGAGAGGCGTCCGCAGCTGTAGAAATACATACTAGTCCAAATTCTTTATACACTGGCTTAGCCGATTTGCTAACGCCCTTATTGCGTACTCGATCGAGGACCGGATCGTAAGTACATTTCGTGCCTTTGACTGATAGCGACGGATCTCGTGCGGGAGGACGGTCGGCATGTCGAACCGACAAAGTTGTACCATTATATATTTCAGTGACAGCGAGATCACATGGTTGACTGGAGCCATGATCGGGTGTTGGTAAAGGAGGCATATCTGTCTTTGCATTCGGGGGACCCGGTGAGTAAGACGACGAGTCTCGGGGAGCAAGCGGGGTGGTGCTAGTGGAAAGATGGGACAATGAAGATGTCGTGTTCTGTCTCCGCGAGCTGCTAAATAGAGATGAGGCAGAGCTTGTGTGCGAGCTTGCTGACCCGACTGTGCTAGGTATATCTCCTTGAGGAATATCGTGATCGTCGCTTTGAGAGCGAGGGCCATCAGATACGATTGTGGACTGCGAAGGGCGAGCGAAACCCGCAGTGTTCGCATCAAGCAGGTCAGAAGAAGGCTCTGGCTCAGTTTCGGCTGCAAGACTATTGCGCCTTGAGCGCTCGCGACCTGCCCGGCCCTGCGCGGCTTCTGCTCTCACTCTGGGAGCGTTGGGGAAGAACTGCGCAAAACTCACGCCGGGGGGCGGGCGAGTCATCGTGTCGATGCGCTCCGGTTATCGTTTGCACCGTGACCTGGTCATGATATCTCGCGTTCAAGCTCAGGCCATTCACGATACGAACACTTCTGTGGAAGATGCTGGTTGCCACACGCAATCTGGTACGCGCTTCGATTCGCTTGAGCCCACACGACCGGAAGATAAGATGGCGAGTAAGGTTAGGCGGTCGGCAGAATGGCGGCATTCACCAGTAGGGCAGCAGTGAATAGCCGATCGAAGTACCGACAGAAGGTTGGAGACAATGAACGCGATTGCTTAATAGCAGGTACCGCACGGGAGGACTGAGACGCGATGGGAAGATCGCGGGGAAAATATGAGGCATGAGAGTGTGAAGTTCAACAGCGCAGGTAACGCTGACTTCCCTTCAGGGATACTGACTGATGAGTTGTCTCCTTGGGTAATGGGTTGAAACTGAAAGACAAGCCCACGGCCCACAACTACACAGCAGCCCACCCGCTTTCAGGGATTTAGTGCGGCTGCCAACTTGGCTGGCCTTGCGGGAGGACATTTCTCCGTCACCGTTCCCCATTTGATCCTGGCCAACGACGTAGATTGATTGCACTGCAAAAGAGAACTTGAGGTTTCATTTTTTAAGATACAACATGGAAAACATGAGTGTGTTTTGTCGGCATCTTCATTTCTACTGTAGCATAGGCTTGTCTAAGTCTGTGTGAATGAATGCCAAGCCGGCATCGCAGCGACAAACGCTTTGCTGCACGCCGGGTGCTTGCGAACTAGGTATACATAGATGGAACAAAAGAAAAGAAAAAGGCCACATAATCCTGGATCGAAGCGTCACGACGCTGAATCATACCCTGACCCGAACTCCAAAACTCCAGCTTCCGGCCATCGTCAGACTAAATTGCCAGCTTCAATTCGAAGTCTTCTTCCTCGTCATCTGATGGAAAGAACGGCCTCTGGACTAGTGGCAAATCTTCATCATCTGCGTCATCAAATATGGACATGAATTGCGGCCTGCCTTGTCCTGTGTTGTCTGGAGCCGCCGCACGGAGTCGAGCAGAAGTATTGATGAGGTTTGAATTGGCTTGATTTGGCGGTGCAGGTCTGAGTGGCAACTGCTGTTTGGCAGCGTGGCTTGTACTTCGCATATGCACCATCGAGGATGCTGATCGACCTCTGTTGTATCCCAGGGTGGTCCGCGACGCGATCTCACCAGGGGACTTTCCGGAAGCACTGGGCGCTGTGACAACAGGCTTGGCAGTTTTGGTGCCAGCTATTATTGATGACAAGGATCTCTTTGTGGCATGCCTGTTAATCGGAAGAGGCCGTAAGGCACTGTGAGTCTGCCTATCTGAATGGACTGCAAGAGCAGACGCCGCTCGTCGAGCAGAGATGGTGGACGCTTGCTTATGAGTAGCCGAGATTTCTGAGCTGGCTACCGAGACACTACCTGCCTCAGCAGGGCAGAAGGTCGAGCTCGTATTTTCGCTCACGTCTTCTGGATTCCAATCGAAAGCGCCCATTTCCTGTAGATTCCGTTCCTCTGCGTTTTGCATAAGTGTTGCAATCTCATTATTGAACCTCTTCTCCATACGAGAAACACCATTCTCATCGACGGGATTATGGAAATGCTGATAATAACCTCTCAAAAAGTTCCTCCTCTTGAGACCGTTGAAAGTTAAGCCGTTCGGCGGAAGCACGTCCGACTCGTAGGGAAGTGGTGTCGGTCTCGGAGGAGCGTACTCGGGTATCGGCAGTTCGTCCTGGAGAGCCTCTGAGACATCAGGTTGTATGTTGAGTTTCACCGGCCGAAGATCAGCAGGCTGCTTTGTAAGCTTTCTTGAACTCGTTTGTCTCAACTGCGTTTTTTCGATCCCCCTCACAGTGTCCTTGGCCTCGCCGGTCTGAGCATTTCTTGCCTTTGCGTTCGTCGTCTTATTGCCCAGTGGTGCGCGCGAGCGGTTTTCTATCACGTACAGGTCAGTGAAGAAGTTGTTTGGATTTACACAAAGGGGTTCTCATACGCACCCATGGGGGTTACGGCTGGTTGAGGGCCGCCGGTTGCTTTGCCCAAAGCCAATTTGCCTGTTCCACCCAGTTTTGCGCCGCTTGGCAACCCACCCTTGCCTACGAAGATGTTTGGGGCATTCTCATCATTTCGGCCATGATTACCAGGGGTCTTGGGATATCGTGCACCTGGTGTTTTAGGTTGCTGTTTGATGGTAGCTGCATGCTGTTGACTATGCACCAGGTTCTCCACGTCGCGATGTGCTGCGAGCATCGCGGTTATCTCGTTGGTTATCGAAAATGCTGATTACGCGTTGTCGTGCTGCTACTAAACGATTTCACGTCGAACAAGATTGAAAAGATAGAAGAGTGATCCTGTATTGCTCATCTTCTGGAGAAATTAAGCTCATTAGATAACCTGGGATTCAGCTCTAGTTATAAGTAGTGCTGTTGGGGTCCCCCGGCCGAGAAACGTGTTTCACGCCGGTCATCAATCGTGTTGGCCAGGCAACCAATTATCATGACCTGTGCAACCGCCACAAGCCACAGGCGCCACTTTGGCGAAATGGAGGGTGCGCATCGTTGGAGGGGCGGCCATCCCCGCCCGTCTCCTTTCTTGACCCAATCATCAAACCTAAGAGCCATTGCAACCCGCAACACAACCACCATTCATCCGCAACCAAAAGACAACCACATCTTCATATTCTTGTGTTGGACAAGACATCATTACAATGGATCGCATCAAGGAGGTATGGCTTTGCTCTTCCATCTAGTGATCTGCACGGCCACCGCTCTCATTCCGTACCCCACCCAGCTCCTATGTAGAGGGGTAGACGACATGGCTAAACTTGGTATTAGAAAATGAACTCCCTCCGATTGGAGGCGGACGAAGCTGCTGCCAAGGTGGAAGAACTGCAGACTAAGGTCAAGTCCCTGGAACAAGAGAATCTGTCCAAGGAGCAGGAAATCACTTCCCTGCAGCACAAGAACAACTTGCTCGAGGGTGAGGTAGAAAAACTCGAGACCGCCATCAAGGACCACAAGAAGGTCGCCGATGAGGGTCAACAACACGGCACGCAGAATGAGACTCTTCAGAGACGACTCCAACTCCTTGAGGAAGAAGCCGAAGATGCCGACAAGACTTTGCGAGAAGCCAACGAGAAGTACGTACACGTCGAACGGCAGTCTGACATAATACATTCACTTCACATCACCGCCCCTTTGGTCCTTTGGTACCACTTCGTTCGTGTGACTAACACCCTTATCCTCTAGGCTTCGACAGACCGACGTCAAGGCAGGGCATTACGAGCGAAAAGTCCAGGCGCTTGAACAAGAACGCGATCAGTGGGAGCAGAAATACGAGGAGATGGCACAAAAGCACACAACCTTGCAAAAAGAGTTGGAGGAGCTCCAGAACGAGATTGGCAACATCTAATTATTCTAAACGTTTCGTAGAGAACTCAATCTCCGTTTAGGGCGCTGTTTTTTAAGCCAGCATGTGTTATTACGCCGAGCATAGCAATAGGTCGTCGCAGTGATCGTTCGCACGCTACACAATCCATCTTTGACAGGCACCAGCGATCTATCAAGTCGCTGTATGTGCAGAGCCTTCAAACAAACAGCTGCAGTTGTGTCTTCGCGGATACATAACTCTCCGGTCTCTGTTTTCTTTGTTGTTGGAGATCATATTCTCTTGTTCAATTGATAGCATAATGCTAGGGTCTTTGTGATTTTATCCTTTGCTTTCTATCAGTCAACTGTCGCACAAGCTTTGTTTCGTATCGAAATTTCTTCTTCTTCTTCTTTTGCCATGCCGGCTTCTTATCTTTGGCCTCTGCCTCTGCTTTTTGTCTTTCGGCCTCGGCCCTTTTTTGGCGAGCTAGTTCCTCCGCCTTCTCATCGAACTGGTCCGGCCTACTTAGACCATCTCTTGAAACAGAGACAGATTCAATCTTCACAGTAGTATACCGATCTTCATCAACGTACTCCTCCTCGTGGTCTACCATATCTAGATCTGGCTTGTCAGGGAAGCCATCCCATTCGTCTGATTCTTGTGTTTCCGTATCGCCATCCCCGTCGACATTGGCCGATATAGCTCCGGATTCTCGCAGTATCTTGTTCACAGATTCGACATGTTCAGCGACTTCTCGACGCCTTCCTTCTCTGATCTATTAATCGGTAAGTGTCAGCGAAAGGATGTTTTAGTGCATCGTTGATAATGCTGCGCACAGCGTTCGCCGCCATACCTGTTTTCGTGTTTCCAGTTTTTCCTCGCGGGCCCTCTTTGCAGCCTCCTCTTGCGCGTGCTTGATCCTTTGCAGCTTTCGCTTGTGGAATCCCGTCAAGTATTCTTCGCGAGCACCATCATCGAACGATATTTCTTCAATAGTCGATACAGTCTTTCGTTTCTTGTTTGGTGGAGGCAACGGACTTTTCTTGGGTCTGGGTTTGGCAAACATAATGCGCACGGGCGAGATTGCTCAAGAGACTTTTTTGCGCAGGTGTCAGCCTTCCAAAACTCTCATTCTATTGATGCTGTGGAAGACAAACAATTTTTTTCTGTCTACCAGGTTCATGAACTTTGCTGCATGGAATTGGCTTTGGGCCCACTGTACGTCGTTCACCAAGGACACCAAGAGGTAAGTACATCGTCAGGTACCTTAGGTACCGACCTTGTATAAGCTACCTAGGTACATTATACATAGGTACCTCCTTCCTGATCTTATAGTGGAGCGCTAAGTTCAAGTAATAAGATGCCCCTTATTGAAACTGGATCCCTATATCACGGTATGACCGTGATACGAGGACCTTGCAGCAATATCTGGGGGGGCAAAATGGGGTGTTTATATTGACTGAAGAGCTA
>SRQM01000265.1:0-37789 GCA_018360465.1 Claviceps humidiphila
AAATTGTTCGCATGGGTGCATTGTGCGCGGAGGTGAAGAGCACCATCTACGATGGTGAGAGCATTCGAAACCAAAAAGTAGTGTGGGGCTGTAGCACGAGTATGAGCCCGGGAGGATTCTTCTAAACAAAGATTCCTGAAACTACTCTGCCTTAACACACAAGTTTAAACCCATCACTTCTTCAAACATCTCCATCACTTCATCACTTCTTCACTTCTTCATCACTTCATCACTTCAACAAACATGTCTTCCAGCACCACCTCCAGCACCACCAGCACCGTCAAACTTGCTGCGGTGGAACATTGGTCCAGATGGTTCGAAGACCGCTGAAGGACATAACATCTGGTTCAAGGTTGATCCGGATATGCCAACTGAGGCATCTGATCCTCTTCAGGAACCGGAAATGGCTGGAAACGACATCCTTGAACAGTACATCGTTGATCGTACCACTCAGAATCACACTCCAACCATGCTGGAGGCGATTCAATTCTACCATGTTGTTCATTTGGAAGCCTGTAGGAAGTTCAAAGCGCGGGAGGCTAAGGAATTAGCTCTCCACAAATGGATTGCCAGCACTGTTGATCCAAGTCTTCATTCTTCTACACTTGAAACAATTCGGACTGAAACCGGACGCCGACAAGTTACTTTGAGAGAAATAACCAAGAAGCTCAAGGATAGCTTCTCTCCAGGCTTGATGGTTCTCAAGGCCGAAACATCTACCATGTACAAGGATATACTAGACGAAGCTAGATGGGCCAGTACTAGCCCTGACAAGTGGATGGAAAAATGGAATACAATCTATCAAAAGGCCCTACGCCACGATATCAATGAGATAAAGGGGGCCAATGCGATCCACGACTTCATTCAGGCAGTTGGAACAAAGTTCGAACCAACATGGGCGGAAGCGAAGAAAGTCAAACTCGTTGAATATAACAACGATATCCCAGTCAATTTCACCCTCAAATCGGTGAGAGTGGTACATTGTTGTGCTTCAGTTATAAGCCCGGGAGGTTAACACCTGCAACTTCCACTTGCCGATGTCGCAAGCTCGAATCCCCTGCGTACATACCAAACAAATCACACTTTTGTCCCCTTTGCGATGCTGTTAAATTGGATCAGGCACTATACCATGTTGGTGTATAGCTGTAACTTGTAAGTCCTATCGCACTGACAGCTAGGGGGTGTGTCGCACGGTATATAAGGGTACTCAAAGCACAAAAGAGTGGCCAGACGGCTGCGCCCATTCTTTTGTGCAACATTATCCTTTCAACGTTCGGTATAACACCAAGGCAAGGCACTCTGGCACATACGTTGGCTTCAAAAAGTGAATTCGGGCATACCCAGCGCGAGAGAAAGGGATACTACAAATGGCACAACAAGACACGAAATGGGGGCTTTAATTGCATCAGATTTACTTTCTGGCCTCCACGACCTCGGACCGTCCAGTTGTCTGTCAATTACTCGAACCTCGTCACATGAGAGTGACTCTTGCCTGCCTCCCACCTGTTCAAGATCTTGGTTCTTTACTTCCAGCCTTGAGAGTGTATCTCGTCTCATCTCAACTCTTCATGCTCGCTCAATTTTACCCGCAGGATTGCGATACATCATAACTGCCCCTGAGTTCTCATTTGTGGCAGTCACCTGCAGGGCGAATCGAGACGTTGATCTGCGAACCGAGGCCGCCGCAGGTATCTGCCCTGTATTTCCATCCGTTACAGCTATTTGGCTGTATATTGATCCATACCCTACATTCACCATTCGCTGGATACCATAGATATACTCCAACTCCCCGGGTAATGAACGCAGTGACATCTGTCGTTGAACTTTTACTATTTTCACATTAGTCAAAAGAGATAGGCTAGAGCCTAGCAGGCAAGTCTACTTGTGGGAATGAGAGCTTACAATCCGACGCAACAGTAAGTATCTCTCGCTTCGAGTGTATTTGAATTTGGGGAGCTTGCTTCAATGGACTGGAAGGCTTGAGGATCGAGGTCCGTTGGGATGGCGTGCACCTGGAGGCCATAGATGGCCAAGCTGCCGAGGATAGCGCTGAACTTCATGGTGGCGTTCTTGAAGAGATTGAAATGAGCAGTTGGACAATAGAGAATGTTGAGCAGCCTGCAGGTATGAGATCTTTGCGCCTAATGCCGTCTTTATATCTCGCTGTCAACACTGCATAAAACTTTGATTCGTCAATCGTTGCCGCTAAATCATGGTCCATAGGTAGGTAGGTAATGCACTGGCCGCCGGTTAAATCTCAAATTGGCTGCCAAGATCAGGTCTGACATCCGGAGTTCCGTCGCACCCTCGTGTTATGATGTATGTATCAGAACCCTGATCACGGAGTCTAGCACAGGACGCAAACAATGAATCATTCGTTGCCCAATTGGCAATTGTTGCACAAGAGAGTGGCAACCGTCTATACCTCTATATGTAATATACCCTGCGATACATGCTTCTCGTTCTCTTACCATTCCTTCTGTAAAAAACTTTGGACATGCGCTGAAATGTGCCAGGACATGCATTTATGGAGGGTTTTGTTGAAGGGGGTGTTCACATTGTGTTCGGGACGACATCTCTAGCAGGGACATTACTAATTAGGCTCCAGCCAGGGGCCTTCTTTTCTTCTTCTTCTTCTTCTCTAGTTATTAGTCTTTGGCCCTGTTCTTATCTTGTCTTTCTTGTTGCTCTAGCTGTAATACGAAAAGGACAAGCCAACGCAAGGTATTGAGTGAGACTTTCCACGGTTTGCTTTACCATTGGTACAATTACTATTCTTTGAACAGAGGAACAAAGAAGGCAGGGTATGATGCACTTTCAACATGTTGGGTAGGTAAGGTATGTACCTAGGTAGAAGAAAATCCGATTATCCGAGAGGTCGGAAGGCCGAAAAAGGTAGAAACCCGGAAGAAGGTCAAACGGATGTCTACAGTCTAGACGGACGAAGAATAGAATCTCAGCTCACTGAGAAAAGACAAGAGAAGAACGACTGACATATCTGACAAGATCTACCAGACTAAAACGGGAAGATAGAACAATACTTAATCATTATCCTCACGACAGAGACTAAGTCCTTACAACACGACAAAAACCCAACTCCCCTCCTTCGTCTCCTTTCCTTTCCTCAGTGGGCTCCCTTAACTCTTGTAACCAAATGCCCAAACTGATCCCCCTTGACCCCTGTGTTGAACTTCGGATGTCTCGGGCAATCTCTCCAGATGCCTTGGTCATTGGTGACCAAATGAACGAAATGTGACTACGGAGTAAGGAACAGCAAGAGAAACATGCAAATCCAGCTGATTCCAGCCTGACACAACAACTTCATAGAGAACGTTCCTCCATCACAAAAGTGTCTTCACAAGTACCTAGGAGGTAGCAACAATATCTCACAAGTTACAAGTGAAGTGTGAGGGAGCGATGATGTAAATGGCGGAAGCGTGGTGGCAGTGGCCAGTGGCATAGCGCTTTTCAGAGGAGGTAGGTACCTATGTATGTACATAGAGGTGGGCATCCAAGTGAGGGTATCGCAAACCCGACCGGTCGCTTTCCACGGACGACCATTACCAGTTGGCAGTACCCCATTCCGGTTAGTGGTTAGGGGTTAGTGGTTAGGATTAGGTGAATTGGTAATGGTCGTCCGTGGAAAGCGACCACCCTCAAAGCGACCGGTCGGGTTTGCGTTGTCACGCATGCAAGTTGCCAGTGAGCGGGAACGCGGTCACAGTGGTGAGGGTCACGTGATTGAAAACGGAATTGAGCATACGGAGTAGACGCGCTTCTTTCCCTTCTTCCTCTTCTCCGGTTTCTAGATACATACATCCAACATAGCCAACACGTAACCTTTATTCGTCGAACACAACGAATTGGAGGCACTTGTCTCACACCTAATGATGCGCGCATTGATTGTTTGACACATCTACCTGTTAAGCCGACAATCATGATACCTTCCCCTTGAGTTCTTAACCGTGGCAGACATTTGCAGAGCGGATCCCGATGCGGAGAGACGGAGCAGGACCAAGTTTGGGACAGTCTGGCTTGAATGACCATCCTGTACAGTCATTTGGGTTCCTCTGGACTGTTACCACGCAGCCACTATTTCCGCCCGAGATGACCCAGTTGTATGTTCCAGATCCACGGGGAATGAACGTGGCGACGTTATGCGATGGATCTTGCCTATTTTCACATCAGTCAAAAGATATAGGCCAGCAGACGAGCCTACATGCAGGACGCAAAACTTACAGTACGGCGCAACAGTAGCCATCTCTCGCTTCGAGTGTTTTTGAAATTGGGGAGCTTGCCTCAATGGGCTGGATGGCTTGAGGATCAAAGTCTTTTGGAACGGCGTGCACCTGGAGGCCATAGATGGCCAAGCTGCCGAGGATAGCGCTGAACTTCATGGTAGCGGTGTTGAAGATATTGGAAATTTGGAATAAGCAGTTGGATAATAGAGGATTTTAGATGGTATGAGAGCTTGGTCTCTACAATCCGTACGAGGCTAGGAGTTGCCTGTCTTTATACACACAATCTTGCTATCAAGATTCAACGCCGCAGGAAGCTTCGATTCGTTGCCGCTAGATAATGTGTCGGGTAAATCTAGACCTGGCTGTCAAGTTCCGGAGGTCCCGCGCACCCTCGTGCTATGGTGTTTGAATATGCTCATCACGGAGTCTGACCCGGGACGCAAGCAAATCGGTATGTACACAAGGCTGAGACAAGCAATGGAACACGCGTAATCCGATTCTATCGACTCAAGACAGGGAACATTCACGATTCAGATAAATCCGGATCCCTCGGACAGCAAGGAGCCTACATACGCTCTTTAGCAAAAAAGAGTCAAAGACCTATTACTCGATACCTGTGGCCCATTTTGAACTTGACCATCACACGCAGTAACTTCGTTTATACGGTTTCGGGCCATTTGCATGCTAGATATATCATATAAGCGAATGGTTTCATTTCCAGAGGCTTTATACATGATACCTCACTCATACTTAGAGTACTACGGTCTACCTGTTATAGTCATCACCGCCTGAAAACGGTGAGGCATGCTGTTGATGAATCATGGGCATATCAACGAACTCTATTTTACTTGTTTCCCTCCCACATATCCGTTGCAATATCTTCGAGGTATTTTCAAGAGGCCTACGACTTCGTCATACACGCTCTTTGAGGCAAGATCAAATATTTCCGATGGGGTCAAGTTCAGGGGCCAGAGCTATGTGACGGCCAATCCAGAGTAGCTAGCCTCGGCCCCCAGCTCCTCGAGGCATTTCGCATTCGTTCACGAGTCTAGCAATAAGTTTTTCCCGACATATTCACGGATGTCGCCTATTAATTTTTTTGAGTCCGAGTTTCCCAGGAGGACGATTCAAGTCTTGGAAAGAGTGTGATCGTCCTCGCGGTGATCGTTCTTGCGGTGATTGTCCTCGCAAACAATTGCGTAGCATGATAGAAAGCCTTTCTTCCTGTTGCCAATTGGTGTTCACTGTTGAGTCGACAACGGTAAAGAGTGTTGAAGTAATCAGTGTATTCAGGTCACATGCCAGGCGGCCCAGCCCATGTGTACTCCGTGCTGTGCCTGAGACGTGAAGACCTTTTCACACCCTTCAATCTAGGTCTTAAGTCAATGTAAATACCCCATTTTGCCCCCCAGATATTGCTGCAAGGTCCTCGTGTCACGGTCATACCGTAATATAGGGAATTAGGGATCTGAATTCAATATGGAGGAATATTGAAGGCTGAAGCGGTATTACTTAACCCCAGAAAAATACTCATGAGTACATAGCTCAATGCCATTCAGTAGGAGAGAAAAACTTGAGAAAAAGAGAGCCAAGTCCTAAAGCGATGGGGAATAACTACCTATGTAACTGCTGATGCGTCGAGTTACTAGTTTGGATTGCCTCTGCGCCGGAACAACGGGCTGTAGCGAATTTGGCAGCGAGGAAACCCTGCGATAGAGGAAATACCATTGTGTCGTCATGGCTCATGAGTCATGAGACGGGACAGTTGAGGCACATCGGGATCGCTTTCAAGGGTCAGCCGCGACGCTAAAGCCCTTAGCCTGTATCAGCAACTCGAAGACAGGTATGTAACTGCGGCATTTCTGTTGAATGAGTTGCGAGGTCTATCACAGAGGTTACGATTACGGACGTCTTTAGGGTCTTGGATTTGGAGGAGTGGCTGACCATAGTCCTTGAAGTCATGGTTAGTTGATATCTTTGGCTAGTTGATGATCAGCCTTACCAGGGACTTCTTCAGCCATCAGCGCGGTAAGCGTTTTTGCAGGTCGATGATCCCATCGGGATGTGCAACGTTGGATAAATTTGGTACCGTTAAGTAAACAGGCACATATGTAGTTGGGTACGTAGATGCAAGATCTGGAAATGTCTAAAAACGGCGTCGGCAGTGTGCCTTTCCTGAAGGCTGAAGCACAGGTATCTTGGAGCGGGGACGTTCACGCATTTTGGCAGAAACAGGACGATCTCATACAGTTCGCCGAGTGACGCTGATTTCAAGCTTGTTCGATGTGTGCTCGATTTTGTGTCATATTATATAAAGTGAATTACGCGCTAATCCTCCAACCCTTATCTGATCTCAGCGTGAATAGTGTAGCGGTTAGCATGCATGCTTCCCAAGCATGCGACCCGGGTTCGAGTCCCGGTTCACGCATCGCTTTTTGGTCTCAAAGGGTCTTGTCACAGTTTTTGTTTTTGCTTCCAACGACATTATTCACATCACAGCTTTGTGTTCCATTTTGACCATCTTGCCAGTCGAGAGCCAGCTTTTTTCCTTCGCTCCGTGCTATCACCCGGGTCACATGTAAGCTTCGTAACCTGGAACGACCTGCTGTTTTGCTCGTGCGAGGTGTCGGGGTGCGGGTTCGCATGATACCTTCACGATACCTACATGTAGCAGAACTTTTTTTTTTCTGGGATTGCCCCCTCAGGAAAAACCGCGTGCGCAATGACGCGGAAAACCTCCGCTTTTGAAACTCTCAAAAGCGTGAAAAGAGGGCCCTGTAGACGAGCCTGCCGCCAAGTCATAGTAACGGCAGAGTTAGGGACTAAACTCCCATCTACAGGCGTGCCAGTTGCTCGGCACAATAAACAAGAGTGACATATTCCAGTTTCATGCTTACTGTAAAAAAGCAAATGGCTACGGGAGTCCTCTCGGAATCCCCGCCGTGAACGACCGAAGTCGTTATAAAAAGAGGAGCTTAAAAAACAGCTCGAAGGGGCTACAACTCTTGATAAGGCTCCTGTAAATGGCGTCAGCAGCAGTAGGTATCTTCTACTTTCTTTATTTCTTTATATACGACTCAGGAGTCAGCTTTTATATACATACATACATACATACGACAGCAGAACTGCGGCGTGATAGTCATTTACAAAAGAGTCAAGACTCATGACGTCCGGTATAGACCACGAACTCTCGTAGCATTTCGTATCTCCGCTAGGTAGTTGCACAACAACATTCACTCAACATTTCCACAAGTTTTAACCGTTAAGCACCCCTTCTCATCATGAACATGACTCCCATTGACGCCGTTTTACGATACAAGTTGCAGACTCCGTGCGCCCAAAATCTAACTTGGCCCCTAGTGCCCTCCTCTTAATTGATTCGCATGATGCCTCGCATTGCCCACCTTGTGCGTGCGCAATCTACTGAAGCCACGTGGCGCCAGAAGATCGCCTGGCCCTTTCATAGAGCCATTTACTGTTCAGACCAACACTTGTGCGTTTGCCTGCAGAGGGACTGGGAGATCCAGGATCCGAAAACAAGTTTGAAGATGTACTCTGTGCAAAGGGGCTTGTTGAACTGAATGAGGATCTTCGAAGTCCACTGGGACCCTTCTGCGACAAGGGGCTGGCCACAGGGGAGTACTGTGAGCCTGAGGCCCCAAAAGAGCCCATCATGATGGGACTTCCGCGGCCCGAAAGAGGTGAGCTGGCGTAGCTTCTCCTGCTGCCAACAGAGCCGGCAAGCGAGGGCGTTCGTGAGTATCGTGGAGGAGTGTCAAACTTGGCGTCGGGTTTCGGGGAGTCCGGCAACGGGCAGAGCCCCAAAAGCTCTCGCTGAGCAGCGGTCAAGGGAATATCAGTGATATCGTCCTTTGCGCGAAGAAGCGGCAGACATGCCAGGCCGATTTGGATAAGCGGGAAGAGCTGGAGTACGAGCCATGCCCAGCTGAGATAGGTTCGAAAGTGGCTTGAGAAACTAGGAAAGAAGGCAGTCTGTGTCAGAAAGCGAGGGTTATCAACTCGTGATATTCCGAGAATTCGAGTTGGCATACTGTTGAGGATTGATCTTCATCTTTGCAATCACTCGTATGGACCACAATGCCACCAGTGTGAAGATATTGTAGGCTATCTGTCGGATATTCTTATCAGTGAAAGCGGTTGCTTTTTGCCGCCTCGTAATCTCGTTCAACCGAGGGTGTCTCCAGGTGCCGGGGCTGTCGGTGGCCGGCGATGCCCTGGGGGGTGTCGACCTGACAGGCGTCGACATGGCGGCTTATTTTTCGATGATAGGATTCGAGACTCAGAAGGTTTTGTCGAGTGCGATGCGCGCTAGAGAATGAGATGTAGTGTTGGTAAAGGAGACTCAACGAGCCGGAAGCGTTGAAGAGCAATCGTGCAGCGATCGTCGTGCATACCTTGGGCCGTAATTGAGTGGACGACTCTTCCCAAGTTCCGACAGTCGATCTAAACTGATATGACTGACTCGTGTTATGCTGTTAGTTAGTATAGTAATTCGCAAGGTGTGGCCGTTGTGGCCGCTGAGCTGTGCTCGAGCTTCGATGGCCGTGATTTATTATTGTTGATGTTGGAACGAGTCTGCGAAGGCAAGCTGAGAAGGCGGATGAGAGGTGGACCGGGCGACGACCCACTTAGACCCACTTCCACCCATCCGGCGTCGAGGACTCGTCGAGGGAGCCCAGAGCAGCCAAGTTTGAAGTCACTGATGCTTTCTCTCAATCTGACGGACTGAAGCTTCATGGGCCGTATCACCAAACTCCCGCCCGCTCTCCTGTGCTGTCTGTCCCCCTCATCTTGCTCCATCTGGATTTATCTCTGCTTCTCTCCCACTCCTGCGTCATCTGGAATCGGTTTGTCAACAGAATCCATTTCTAGACACGCGTAGACCGGCTCACGAAAGAAATTGAGGATAATACGTCTTGAATCATGCCACGCTGAACCGAATCGCTTCCTGCGAATTCACTTTTCGTAGCAGACGTCTCCTTCGTTTGTCGTCGCTCCTCGTCTGCGACGCCTCCCTTCGCTTCTCAATCAACACCCACTATAACGTGCTAGCGAGCGCGAACCAAACGTGAACGCGCGTCGCTCGACTCTGCAATTCCCATCACACAGCAAAAATGGCTGCATCACCGAGCTCAGCGGCCGCCACGTCGGACATGGAAGCGCCCAGCTCTCCCGTCGCGCGAGACCGCAAATCGTTTGCATCTCGCGCTGTAAGCGACGACGAAGATACCCAAATGGCTGATGACCTCACCGAGCTGCAAGAGAAGCCCTCCCGGGGCAGAGGGAGAGGTTCGGGAAAAGGCGGCGACGTGCCACATCAGATTGGTAAAATTCGCCATCTGAAGAAGGAGGATGGCGAGCCTCTTTGGCGCGAGGACATTCAGTACGACTTTCTCAGAGCCGTGTTCGACAACGAACAAAAGGCCTTTACCAACTCGTACGACACCTCCATCGGAAAACAGTGCTTCGCCGATCTCTACATAGACACCATGTCTCGCAGCAGCAAGACCAGCAAGGTGCTGAGAGACAAGCTACTGAGTGATCGGGATGCTGCCAAAGGAATGGCCATGGTGTGCTTGCTGGTCAACGTGGGCCGTATGAATACCACGCTCAATTGTAAGTCTCTTGTCGTGCGCGCGCAAATTTTCAGGGATATGCCAAACAAACCTCTTGCATTTTTTCTCTAACGCACGTCACACCAATAGTCTTCCCCGAAATGAGGGCGCAGCTCAGAACATACCACGCGATTCCCTCGCTACAGGCTCACCAAGACGCCCATGCATACAAACAGCTACAAGACGCACCGCGTCTCAAGTCCATCTTGAAGGGCGGTGCCGAGGATCGCGAGGAGCCCAGCTCGTTGGAAAAGCTGAAAGATGTCGACGTGCCACGGACCAACCCAGTCAATCTCATATTCTCCATGTGCCACTCGGCGCAAAGGGTAGCCGAGCTGCATTTCCCCGCCCATCAGGAATTCCACGATCTCATCATGAAGACCCAGTACAGCAGCCAGTCTCGAGCCATGGCGTTTCTGTGGCTCATGTGGTTCTACCTCGAGTCAGACTTCACCGAGGAGGGCTGCGAAGAGAATCCCTTTGGCGCCGGCGTCGACTACGGTCTAGATGTGGCCAACCAGGGTGTTCCCGAGCTCATCGAAATGACAGAGGAAGAGCGCGCGCATGAAAACGTGGACAGCCGAGAGGAAGTCGAGTTTGGACAGGAAAAGCAGAAGACCAGAGCCAAGATTCTAGAGATGGATCAGGCCTATCTTAACGAGAGGGAGACTAAGCGAGGGAAACGCGCGGCGAACACGGAGGAAGGCCCGGCGATTCTACCTCGCATCCGTCCATCCAAGCACGATTCAGACCGAGAAAGCATACGATCCACACCACCCCCGCGTGCCATCGGAGGACGAGGCGCGCGTAGGGGCCTGGGACTAAAGTATCAAGTTTTTGAAGCCTCATCACCCGCAAGACACGGATCTGAGGGTGTGAGCTCTCGAAAACCACGACCTCCTACAGCCCATCAGCTTGCCGTGGAGCGCAACCGCAACGAACGCGTCGAGTATATCCTCGACCGCGGTATACGACGACAACACCACAAATGTCGCAAAAGCCGGCGCCAAGAAGGAGCCATCTTCAGAGCATACCGACGCGTTCATGCGCAGGAGGACCCCTTTGAAGACAGCGATGGAGAAAATGCCGTCATGCGCAACATCTCCTCCAAGGACAAATCGGCCAAGTTTCGCGAAAAGGGCCGTGGCGGCCTCTGTCTACTCACCAGCGAAGCGGACGACTACGGCGAAGAGGTCAGCGCGTACGCGGCCGCTCTCCGACGATGCTCACGCCGACTCGCGCGCTGGGCTGGGCACGAGGCCGAGCTGGGTGTAATTGCGCCGGTGAAGAAACCCAAGGCCAAGAGTGAGACGCGCGATGAGGCGCCCGAGTCTCCCGTCAAGAATGGAAATGGCGATGGGGATATCACCATGGGAGATGTGGATATGGAGGATATGGATGATGAGGGTGACGGTGATGGCGACGACCCAGACAAAACGGAGGCCTTGGGGGACTCTGACGTGGAGTAAGTACCTAGATGCGCTTAAACGGAGTGTAAGGGCGAGGAGCGTGACGACGTATGTACATGTAGGAATCTGTTTATGGTGCTTTGTCAATCTTCTCTTTCTTCCATCTTTCCGTCTTTCCGTCTTTCCCTCTCTTTAGTTCTTTGTTTCTCTTCTTTGCCTTCAGGTCATCCTTTTTACTATCGTCCTGTTTCTTTCTTCTCTCATCTGTCGCCATTGCCAAATGTTTGAGTCGGGGCGAATCTGCGACACGTGTTACATACGTGGAGGGAAGTGCTTTGGTTGTCGCTCAGGTGTACATGGTTTTGGGGCCCTTTTCATCTCAGGCCCATCTTGGAAGCTGCGGTAGCTTGATCTTGATGGTGAATCAAATCAATCAAGCGAGCAAGCAAGCGCATTGGCGAAGAAAACATCAATGGATCCACGAATCCATACGGTCTTGTGTCGCGTTGTATCACGCACTACATATATATCTAATCTGTATCTGCGAGACGCCGTCCCAGAATCAATTGACGGACTTGCAGCCTGGTATCTTTCTGTTGAGTAAGGGAAACAAAGTCACTAGGTGAAGCACGCAGAGTCCACAAGTTCTTTGCCCACGCATCATGAGAAAGGTGAAGGGGTGAGTTGTCTGTGTTTCCAACTCTCATACTGTTGTCAACAGCACCTAGACTTAAAGTTAGGTAGGTAGACACAGTCTACAGACAACAGTAGGATGTGCTTATGTACCCATGGATGTGTATGTACATACAACTCTGTACTCCGTACAGAAAGGAAGGAAAAAGATGGTCCCACGTGGAACGCAGCTCTAGCCTCTTATTGCGACGAAAATGTGGAACCCTCCTGAACGGCGCGTCCTCCATCCGCAACTGACGATGCCTTGTCTCCTGGGCCCCTAACTAAAATAAAGAGCCCGCCAAAACTCTAAACCCGCCGCAGTGTAAAAAAAAATGATTAACATCGCTTACTGAGCTCCCTTCCACCCTTTTCTCTTCCCTCCTCTCTTCTCCCTCCCTCAACAATCATCACCAACCGGCCATCTCCTAATCCGACCATGCCGTCCCCCAAATCCAAGCGCGGCCCCTCTGCGCCGCGACCTCCCCCCCGCAGCCCCCTGACCTCTCTGTTCGGTATCCTCGGCCTCCTAACCGCCCTCCTGGCATGCATGGTGTACATTGCCGAGCAAAACCTGCCCAGCTTTTACATCTTCC
Source organism: Claviceps humidiphila (assembly GCA_018360465.1). Classification (NCBI taxonomy): domain Eukaryota; kingdom Fungi; phylum Ascomycota; class Sordariomycetes; order Hypocreales; family Clavicipitaceae; genus Claviceps; species Claviceps humidiphila. The sequence continues at coordinate 12,555 of SRQM01000265.1, forward strand.
GCCTCGAGGAGCTCAAGGATGTGTCCTCGCGGGCTCTCGCCCAGCACGGGAATGACACGCGCGCGGTGGTCAAGTTTATCGCCGATGAGCTGCATGAGACGCACGGGAAGATGGTGAATGTGGAGGAGGATTGGGTGTTCAACAATGCAGGTGGCGCCATGGGGGCGATGTACATTCTGCATGCGAGTACGTGGTCTTCTTGCTCCAATTGTTCCGTGGTGGCTTTGCTTTCTAACCTTTGTGTGTTTTTGTTTATCTAGGTGTAACTGAGTACCTCATCATATTTGGTTCGTTTTTTTTTTTGACTCCCCATCCTATGTTCATGACACTACGAAAATGGCACCAAGAGACGGAAAGAGAAAGAGAAAGAGAAGACGAGAAAGATACACACAAAAAAAAAGAAAAAAAAGAAGAGAATACACGGACGACCACACAGGAAAAAGAAGGCAAAAAGAAGGGGGGTGAAAAATAAAGGAAAACCCCCTACAACAAGGAATATTCCAAGCCTTCCTCATTTCAGCAGCTAACACAACTCGAACCCCCCAGGCACCGCCATCGGCACCGAAGGCCACACCGGCCGCCACACCGCAGACGACTACTTCCACATCCTCCACGGCGAGCAATGGGCGTACGTCCCCGGCGAATACAGCCCCGAGATCTACCCGGCCGGCAGTATCCACCACCTTCGCCGCGGCGAGGTAAAGCAGTACAAGATGCCAGAGGGGTGCTTCGCGCTCGAGTACGCACGGGGATGGATCCCGCCCATGTTGTTCTTTGGGTACGCGGACGGCTTGTCGAGTACCCTGGATTTCCCGACTTTGTGGAAGACGACCCATTTGACGGGCAGGCAGATGATTGGGAATTTGCTGAGGGGCAAGTTCTAGGTGGGGATTGCTTCGAAGCGCGAATCATAGGTAGGTAATTTGGGGGGAGGGGGGAGGTGCTGAGTATGATACCTATGCGACTACTCGTGCATCTACTGGGAATACATACACACGTGTTTAGCGGGAATATGGGATATGGGAAAGATGGACTGCGTGTCTTGGATGGACTGACATGTGTTTTGAAATAGCTGCGTTCATGTATCAGCGTTCTAAGGCGTGCCAAGGGAAAAGCTTGGGGAAAAAGACCAGGGAAAGTCCTAGACGAGCAGACTCTGTGAATGTACGAAGCTGTACGACTTGTATATACATCATCACTTATACAAATCAGTGATACTCATCACCTGGTCTATCATGATGGGCAACACTAAAAGACATAATAACGGTGAGATATATTGGCTATATTGCAACTATGAAGTTAAATACTGCTTGATGGTGTATCAGATGTCCCAGCTTCGCAAATAGGCGCCCTATCCAGAGCACGTCGGGAGAACGGTCGGCCTCCCCATTCAGTCAAGCCAGCGATCGGTGCGCTGTCCTCGTGGTGTATTAGTCTAGAGCTTCAAAATGGGTCATGGCGCTGCCTTGCCCATTCAATATTCATCAAGCATATACGGATCCCCATTCCATGAATTGTGCCTCATGACTTCATACCACAGGCATTGCTGCAGTGTTCATTCTTGTCCTTTCTTTCTTCGTATATGTCTTTTTTTTGTCTTCTAAGGGGCGTTATGTCTTGAGAGAACCAGTCTGCTCCTGGTGCTTCTTATCTTTCTTCTTTTCTGTATCCTGGTCTTCCCTAGAAGTGAATGCCACTCCATCCAAACGCCGGGGGAAAGACACTCAAATGAAAAGGCGTGATAGATTGATCACCATCGCGTCACTCGTGCGCGAGGCGCTTCGAAGAGTCGAAACAAAGTGAAAACAACACGCATGACCCCTCACGCAAGCCATTGTTCCTCGTCTCTCTTCAAGCCTCGCATCACAAGACCATCATCCTCCTCGTCCGAAACGTCATCGTCATCTTGGTCATCCAGTCTGAGCTGCTCAACGCATGTCGTCGTCGCTTGTAACTTCTCGTCGGCATTTGATCTTTGTTCGAGTTCGTCTTCATCCAGCATCCATGTCAATCCATTGGCTTCTTCCTCGAGCGGAAACATCTCTTGTGCGTATTCCTCCAGTCCCCTGGGCCCTTCCCATAGCTCGAGCGCTTCGGTGGGACAGGTAATCTCGAGCTCCATATCGCCAAAGTAAGGAGGCTGCTTCTTTGGATCAGGCTCGTCCACCTTGAAAAGCTTCTCCAATGCCTCCAGTTGTTCTCGGTACCCGGTCGGGATTCGTACTTTGATTTCGATCGGACCGCGGATGTAGTGGACTGGACGACCGACACCTCGAGAGAATAGTCTACAGGCTTCCTTGGGGGTGAGATATTCGTAGGCCAGGGCGATACGGTGGCCCCTCCATCTGGAAGGCCCATCCTTGAACACCTGCAGGATTGCGGGACCTACGTCGTGCTCGGCGTCCAACCATGGTAGCTTGGCATCCTCGTGGAAGGGTGCTTGCCAGATGAACGAGCCGTCTTCTTGCAGTTCCATGCAGAACAAAGGGTAGGTGAGTGACGTGAAGTTGTTGTTGTAAATGCCTGTATATACAAAGGTGGCGGGCAAATTCAGTTCCCGGACGTAATCCTCCACTTTGTGCTTGGCTGCCCATAAGGGCAACGACGGCCAGTCTTCGTTGTACGCTGCGTGATCGGGCATGGATGAGTAGATGTAATGTTGCACTCCGGCCCTTTTCGCGGCGTCGGCAAGGGCCATGCCAATATGTACCTCGTCGCCATAGAAAGTCGTATTGATAAAGGCAAGCTGAGCCCCACGGAACAGATTTTCAATCAGCTCGTGATTAATGCCAACTCCCGATATGGGACCATATTGAGTTACGTCCTTATTCGCCTCAGTTGGCTCGTGTCTCGTATAAAGTTCTCCAACTATGACCGTCACATTCGGGTTGGTCGAGACCTCAGTCGCGACTACACCTAACAGGTTCCGTAGTTGCGCGCGAACTCGGTAGCCCACTGCCGTTGCCACGCGGATAAAAGATGCCGCCTGACGCCCGCTTGCGTTGGTGACGGCGATGGTCCTGTCTGGTGTTGGCATGAGTCTCTTGGGTGGCCGAAACGTTAGAGAATTATTTCTCGAATTAGTCAGGGGGGATGCTTCTGAGTACGAGGAGCGAGAGTGCTTGTGTTGCCTGCGATAAAAATTGCTCGGGTCGTTGGCGATATGTATAGGATTGCTGGCCGCCATGGGGCCAGCGACTTGGGCTGGCATCTTTCTTGAAACAGAATCAATCATGGGGGAATGAGTGCTTTTTTTTCTTCTCCAGTTTTTTTTGGGGCGTCTTTCTCCAGTTTCTCAAGAAGCGAAAAGAAAAAAAGGGGGGGGGGGCGTTTCAGTTGGGTATTCAACAGTGACTATACAGGCACCACTGACGAAATGAAGGCCTCGTGAAGAATATGTGGTGATTGTAAAGATCGTCTCGCGATGGGTGAAGCCAGGCAGGCTTCTGTGGGATGCCGCAAGAAGGGCACCGCAGCCTGGCTGGAAAAGAGGAGGTGTCCGTGGGAGCTAGTGTCGTACCGTGTTCGCCAGCCGACTGGAAGCTTCACAATCCAGCGTCAGGGACAGAGTCAACAAAGCCGATTGTCTGTACGTAAAACGAAGACGCCGGTGGGCCAGTGATGGGGGCCACGAGAAGGGTTTGCTAGCCAATACAAGCTGTTCGCACCGGGCGCACAACAGGCAGCGCTGGAGCGGGGTGGGCGACAAGTGGTAGCAGGTTTCAATTGAGATCGTGAAAGTGATATTGCGCTCGAGTCGACATCCAATGGTTCGCTAGTGGCTTTCGGGTCGGAATCACGAGGGGTTCTTTTTGGGCAATGAATTTTTCCGGCAACACGCCCGAACTGTATGCACTATAGCTTGGCGCAGTAGCAGACCGACCTGATGCCAGATGGTGACAATGCGGGCTGTGGGCTGTTGTGGAGGATTGGAGGGGCAGAGACCGGCGCGTGTCGCTACTGCATCTGGTCGAGAAATCTGGACGCGGGATCTGAACGAGGGGAATGAGGTTCCAGAGAACCAAGCGGAAAACAGTCTACTTCAGAGAGGTTCAAAGTTAACACGGACCGGCAGGTACAGACGACAAAGAGATGAGGTTGCGAAAATGTGTACGTACATACCTCTAATACTTGCAAGTTGCTGCTACTCCGTAGTCCGTACAACAGGACGGCGAACAAAACGGTTGGTGGGGCAGAAAGCAGCGGAAGTCGGCCGACGAGAGCGATAAGAGACGGCTTATCAAAGGCGATGATGTCGTGTCGTCCGCACAAAGTTCTGGCGACTTGAGACTAAATATCACACAGCAGCGTCTTCCAGCCTCCAGATCCAGGCGTAAACCAACAGGAGGACAAGTGGTTGAGGGAAAAGCAAGGCAAGAAAGACGGGAGGCCGGTGGCATGAATAGGTAAGACAAGTTGTCCAGGCTGAGGGCGGAGTTCCGCGGAGGCGAGCAGAACAGCCGGCAGCCTCGACAGCCTTGTGACAGCTGTACCAGCTGGTGTCATCCAAGCGTGAAATGAAGGACAAGGCAAGTACGGAGTAATAAGTGCGCGATGCACGGTCGCCCAGCCGGCAAAGTCCTCAATCCTTATCTACGTCGATACAGAGTATGGCGTTGGCATTGGTCCGAATCGTGGGCCCAGTAATAGCCTCAGACTCCAGAGACATGCCTCGACCCGGTGCAGCACTGCAGACTCATTGTCGGAGTCAAACGTTGGATTCTGGCATCACCTCACCGCCTTACTAATCTTTCAGCGTCGTCATGTCTTCCAAGTTCCAAGTTCCTGTCGAGCGTTGCGTATCTTTTCCGGAGACTCCGTCGAGATAAGCCACTGCGCTGCGACTCGTTCACACCCCGGCAGCCAGAGAACAATCCCATGCGGAAAAGCATATCGCCCTTCACAGATTACAACTTCAAAAAAACCGAGAGTCAGGGGTGCATCAGCAGCGATTCGGCTGGCAAATCGGGCGATCGGCAGATCGGCAGATCGAATTTGCTTCTTTGTTTTTCTCAGGACGCAAATCCCCCGAAAGCCCGGAGTTCGGGTGTGCATTGTGACTTGTCGCAGACTCGCAGGGTTAGCATTTCAATTCTTGCCCCGTATGATCCGGCCGTACTCTGTATGTACATGCACTCCGTAATTTGTTGTCTTATCTCGAGTTTCGAAACTGGGCACAAAACCGTGTCATGTACGGAGTACCGATGCACTTCATGTCCAATGCCCAGTTGGCGAGGCACGCGATCAACGTTTCATCAGCTTACATGCTCGCCTCCTCGCACACCCGCAACCGTTCATTTATTATTAGCGAGACAGGAATACATAGGCCTCGCATGGTAAAAAAAAGCAAGCAGTACATACAGAGTATATACGGAGTAGTTTAGCGAACAACAGGGGAAGCCAAAACGTGGTGTCTGCCAGCCCCCGCGGCTGCAGAGGGCCACGGGGTTGCTTTTGTCCTCGCCCATTGTTCCCTCTCATAGCCATGCCTACCTAGGTACATATGTACCTCGTGATCTGTTTGATATACAGACGATAGATACTCCAGCTTCTCACGTGGGACCAAACACCATTGTGTGGCTCTCAAAATTGTGAAGAACATCGATGCCCGGATTCCCGCATGTATCGAGCATCTCGCCAGCACAGCATATCGGTTAGGTACGGAGTACTCTAGGTATTTACAAGTTATATAGGTACCTAGGTACATACCTACGCACTATGTATACATAGGTATCTAGGTATATGTACATGATATATGTACATCTCTTTAATCCCTGCCTCTTAATTTCGTGCGGTGCTGCCGGTGCATTTTAAAAGTCTGCGGGGAAGCCAGGGGTACATATGTTAGGTACGTAGCACGATGGCAATCGCCCCTGGCCAAGCCAACAGGGTCACTTTCCGTAGTCCGTACCCCGTATGTCGCAACACCAAAATTCAGTTTTCATGCAATCCCTAGACGCTGCTGATACAGCCTTAGCTGTCAAGTTTCTGGTATTTAATTGAATCTCACTCTTAATCTTCCAACATGAGGCTGCATGTAATATGGCTATCACTCATCTTCACATGCGCTGCTTACCACACGGGGTTCGGTACTATACATCTGCTTGAGACAATGGGTATGTAGAGACTCCTTTTCCGGCGAAGCATGTTGCATTCATGTAGGTTTGAGCTAGCGAGTTGCAATCAGTCCTGCCCCAGAAGCTTGTCTTATATCATTTCCCCCCCATGTCCGGATCCGGCATACTCAGAACGGTCGTGGCTCGTGACTCGTGACTCGTGTATGTATCTGGTATCTGGTATCTTATCTTCGCAATCCGATTACATACATACATATACTTGGAAGTTGGTAGTGGCGACATGAGCGCTTCCACGATGTAACTGTCAAATCAGTTTGCACGGCGCAGTGGACTTGATGTGGTATCAGAAAGCTGGACAGAAATTTCTCTATGTGGAGAGGACACAAAGAGGCAGTTCTGCATCTGGAATCTGCGCTCATCATGCTTCATGTTGTGCTTGATTGACTGCAGAGTCACACAATGTTTCGCCAGACTCCGATCCCAACAAGGAGCCATCCACGGGCCCAGACAAAGAACGGATACGCTGACTATATGCACAATGCACAGGCTCGTATTGGTTCCATGAAAAGAAGGGCAGCAAAGCGCGTGACTATCCTGACACGAGGATATATTTAGCACCAGTTGGGAAATTACAGCGACTTGGTCAACAACGTGATGGACAACGACAGTAGGTATGAGTCAATGTTAGAGAAGTGGGAAGTATAGATACCACCATGCATACCTTCCAAGACTTTTCTTTTCAAACCAAGAAAAGAAAAAGATCAGTGATCTACGCTGATGAGTCTTTCACGACAAATACGCGCATGGTCTCTCGGTTTCGCTACTGTACAATTTTAAGTACGACTCTATCCCGTTTTTAACGAAGGATGTGTGAGCTTTGTGCTACGTACGATGATACAGAGTCGTTCCACAAACTCACCAACGTCTCCTTACCCTGTTCTCGATCACTTTTCGCCCTACTTGTGTGACACATACCACCTACTCCGTAGGTAGGTACCTAAAGGCTAATGTACAATCTTCGAAAATCAACATTGTGGGTAGGCACCTGATGTGTCATGCCTGACCAATGTCTCATTCACAGGAATAAACTGCTGTGTGCTGTCTATCAATCGAGGACAAAATTGCACATATGGAGTGACGGACAACCCACCCTTACTATCGTGAATAGCACACAAAGCTGCACAAGCCTTCGAGTCCGTATGCTTTAGCTTGGTTAGACAGCGCCACAATCACCATTGTCAAGATACATACGTGACGCCATGCAGACAAGCAGATGAACCCATCCCATAGTTGTTGACAGAGTCCGACTGAATGAAATAAAAACAAGAAAACAAGAAAGAAAAAAATGGTATCAACAGCGCTACAAACAAATCCTAGGAGTTGGGCGCATCCGGTAATCTCTCGATCACGTACTTGCCCCTCGCAACACTCATCAAGGGCACACCCGGAATCTTTCGCAGCCTCTGCTTCAGCGCCTTGTCGTTTGTGCCCACAATATAGATCCTGTTCTTGCTCACTCTGTCCACCAAGCAATCGTCTGCATAGGTTCCCTTGTGGTCGCACTCCAGCCTCGTCCACCGTTCATCGCGAGCTACCCGCAGGGCTAGCCTGTACTTGGGACCCAGCTTCTCCAACTCGGACATGACGCAGGATGTGATCATGGGGTTGCACTTGGCGTATAAGCAGTCCATCATGGATTCGAGTAGTGATAGTTTTCGCTGCACGGAGTGACTGAGAAAGTTGGTGTCCACTAGGACATTGTATGCTGTTTTGTTGATGTACATGTCAGTATCGCCTAGTCAAGATACCGCAACTTCACCGAATGCAAGCCTTTTTTTTCTCTTCTCTATCTTCTTCTTCTTCCACTTCTGGTGGGAGGTTTTTTTTTCTGGGGAAATGTTTTACTTCCGGGACGAGGGAAACGTACGAGGAACGAGCGCAGTGTTGTGCTTGAAGAACATGTTGCTGGGCATCTGTGGCGCCTCGCGAATGAGGTCACCGTTGACTGTCTTCTTCTCTTTCCTTTGCGCTTCGGCTTCAGCTTTCTGCTGGTTCACTTTCAATCTCGAATCGCGCTGTCCAATGACTCGTTTGACCTGTGGTTGTCGGAGAACCCTCATCAGCACCCCTTTCTATTCTCTTGTTTATCAAGCAAAGCGCATATCGATAAAGAGCCTACCTGACCAAACTTTCTCGTTTTCTTTGCGACACCCATCGTAGGGGCTGGCGGCGAAGTTTTGTGGTTTGTGTTGTCTTGTTTGGATGGTCCTTTCTATCAAGGCGCGCAGTTGTGATTGCGCAAATGTCGGAATTTTGCTTCGGACTTTTGTTTTGGTTATCTCTTATTCGTTATCGTGGAAGGCTGTGCGGTTTGTTTCGTCGAGATTCGTCGTGTGCCAGAACTTAAAAAGGCTTGCATGCTCCGAAAAAGCTGCTTATCCGCTGCATTGATTCTGCCATCGCGGATCTCAAAGGCGGTGGCGGAGTAGCGCGTGTGCACGGACCATCTTCTAGGTCCACTTTGCGCGAGCCGGGCCTTTCCTTGTTGGGAGGAGACGCGCCTAGTCGCGTAAAGTGAGTGAACGGTTCAAGCCATTCACCACGATTATTTTCTTTGTACAAGAAGCACATGCCCATCATGCCGGCCGCCAAAGCAAGAGAGGAGAAAGGCGAGTCTTCTACGGCTGCTTCAAAGGCAGCTCTCGTGTCTGCATCAAATGGCTCAACCAATTACGAGCTGCCCTGGTAATTATCTGCCTGGAAAGCCCGAAAGCAACACACGAGCGTCCGACGTTTCTGTAGCTAACGCCATCGTTTAACAGGGTCGAAAAGTACCGTCCCGTCTTCCTGGACGATGTGGTCGGCAACACGGAAACGATTGAGCGATTGAAAATCATTGCTCGGGAAGGAAACATGCCGCACGTCATCATTTCGGGGATGCCAGGCATAGGCAAAACGACCAGTGTGCTTTGCTTGGCCAGACAACTGCTCGGAGACTCGTACAAGGAGGCCGTTCTGGAGTTGAATGCGAGTGATGAGCGAGGTGAGTTCGTGCTTATGTCGATGGCTTATTTCCTTATATCTTCCCCCTCTCTGCATTTTTTTTCATCTCCTGCTTCACGTCGCTGAGAAATTCCACTCCCAAGGTATCGATGTCGTCCGAAATCGAATCAAAGGCTTCGCGCAAAAGAAAGTCACTCTACCTCCTGGCCGACACAAGCTCGTCATCCTCGACGAAGCCGATAGCATGACGTCCGGTGCGCAACAAGCACTGCGCCGGACCATGGAAATCTACTCAAATACCACTCGCTTTGCCTTCGCATGCAATCAATCCAACAAAATCATCGAACCGCTTCAGTCGCGATGCGCCATTCTCCGCTACGCCAAACTGTCAGACGCACAAGTCGTCAAGCGGTTACTGCAAATCATTGAGGCTGAAAAGGTCGAGTACAGCGACGACGGACTTGCGGCCTTGGTCTTTAGTGCCGAGGGTGATATGCGTCAAGCCATCAATAACTTGCAGTCTACCTTCGCCGGCTTCGGCTTCGTCTCGGGCGACAACGTCTTCAAAGTCGTGGACGCTCCCCACCCTGTCAAGGTGCAGGCCATGCTGAAGGCATGTTACGAGGGAAATGTAGACTCGGCCTTGGACATCTTGAGGGAGCTATGGGACTTGGGATACTCCAGTCACGACATCATCAGCACCATGTTCAAGGTCACGAAAACTATTCCCACGCTGAGCGAGCATTCCAAGCTCGAGTTTATCAAGGAGATCGGCTTCACGCACATGAAGATTTTGGAGGGGGTGCAGACGCTGCTCCAGTTGAGCGGCTGTGTGGCACGATTGTGCAAGCTCAACATGGATCCAAAAAAGTTTGAGATAGCAATCAGATGAGAACAGAAGGTTAGCTTTTCATGATTATTTATGATTACCATTACTATCATTTCGTTTTTCATTGCATGATACAGGCGCTTGGTTATGGTTTGGATCCGAGAAGGACAAGGTGGACTCGGGATAGAAAAAGATATGTAAACATGTCGTGATCAATCAGATCAAGGAAAACTCGTTGGCACACCATGGGTTGGTGAATGCCATTAAAGTCTCAATTGCAGCTTTTGCGTTTTCAACTCATTTCCCCCCCTCATTCTGACCAAACTCTTCCTCATACCTCTGCCACTTGGTCTTCTCTTGCATCCATCTCCGCTGCATGCGCATCTGATGTTCGTATTGCCTCATCCGCGACTCTGCCCCAAGCATACCGCCCAGTATCATGCCCGACAGCTGCAGGTATCTGTAGCTTCGTGTTAGTCTTGTTTGTTCAATGGGCTGTTTGTTTGCTTCGTTCTTGTCTTTTGTATTGGTTCGGAAAAACAGAGCCAGCCAGCGGAGGGGTGGTCATGTTGTGACGGCGGATGCACCCATCGTCTTACACTTTATACTGTATCGTGGTCCCACGATAGACAGGCCACCATTTGTATCCAATGGCACCGAGAACAGCGGCTCCAAGGCCCCATTTCGCAGCTCCGACGAGCGCTCCTTTGCCTGCTTCCCTACCAGCGGCCTCCACCTCTTCGGACCTCAATGGGTCGTGTGATCTCATGACTGATGTCGCCGGAAGACGATATATCATGTGAGGCAGAGCCAGTCTTTGCCGAGGCTACAAGTTCAACATGAGGGGTTGGACAATGGATTGTCAAAATTACATGATGGTCTAAGATTATGGGTTGGCCACTGCCCAGTGCCAGCTTGCAGGTCACCTGAGACGATCGCTCCACTAAAAAGGGTCAAACAAACTAATAAAACAGAAGACGCTTCTTCTTCTCTCCTCTTCGGTTTGCATGTTAACGGCCTGCATATGTAAGTAGGTATGTTCAGCCCTCACGTCATCTCTGTCCTCATTGAGCTGCCCATTATCCTATTGACTTGAGACGAGTGGGCTGGAAGCTGCGCGGCTTGTGCAATTCTTGTCAATCTGTTGCTACTTTGTTGCCAGCCTGAAAGGTCGTTCTGACCGATAGAACGAGAGATGCGCTGCTCCGGGGTGCAAGGTGACGGTATCACGGCCAGCACCAGGTCTAAATGGAACTATTCGCAAGTTTCTAAAGCATAAATAAGTAGGCGAGGAGTTGGCCGTCTTGATGTTCGCGGTGTGTGTGAACTTCTTTCGGAGCTCCATCGCACCCATGCTTCGATCTACGTATGGACTTATCGCACACCGCGTACCCAATCAATGCTACACATCGGCTACGTGTTAGGTATTCCCAGTCTACGGAGTGAGACAGGGCACCAGGAGCATTTCTGCTGGTTATACATTACGTATACATTTGGTAAAACACCAAGGAGTACATTACCCGCTGAGCATCAGAACGTTGGCTTCACGAAGAGAATCCGGGTATTGAAAACTGATCTGATCAAGCTGACCGAGAGAAAAGGATGCCACGAACTCCTACAGACGGCACAATACGACCTGAAACGAGTGTCTTATTTGATTCACTTTCTAGCCTCTACGACTGTCCAGTTATCTGTCACTTACTCGAACGTCGTCACATGGAGGTGACTCTTGAGTCCTGCCTGCCTCGCATCCGTCAAAGACCATGATTCTTTACTTCGAGCCTGAGAGTGTATCCCATCTCAACTCTTAACCTCTCTCTCAAATTTACCCGCAGGGTTGTGATACCTGCCTCCTGGGTTCTCAATTACGGCAGTCATCTGCAGTCACCTGCAGGGCGGATCCCGATGTTGATGTTCGAACCGAGGCTGGCGCAGGTAATTGTCTTGAATGTCCATCCAGCACAGTTATTTGGGTTCCGCTTGACATATATCAAGCAATCGTTCTCGTTATTCGATGGGAACCATTGGTATGTTCCAGCTCCCCGGGGAATGAACTTGGTGGCATCTGTCGTTGAACTTTTCCTATTTTCAAATTTCACATTAGGCAAAAGAGACAGGCTAGCAGGCGGCCCTACATGTAGAAATGAGAACTTACAATCCGACGCAACAGTAGGTATTTCTTGCTTCAAGTGTATTTGGATTTGGGGAGCTTTCTTCAATAGGCTGGATGGCTTGAGGATCGAGGTCCGTTGGGATGGCGTGTACCTGGAGTCCACAGATGGCCACGCTGCCGAGGATAGCGCCGAACTTCATGATGCTGTTTGTTGTTGAAGAGATTTAAATGAGGAGTTGGGTAATGGAGAATGTATAACTGGTATGTGAGCTTGGCTCCTACAATACGCACCAGGCGAGGAGTTGCCGGCTTTTATACCCCGTTGCCAACACTTGCAGGAAGCCTCGATTCGTCAATCGTTGCCGCTGCACCGGGTAAATCTAAGATTGGCTGTCCAATGCCAAGTTCCGGTGACCTAAGGCCCGTCGCATCCTCGAGCTATAAATCTGAATCCTGATCATGATTCATGGAGTATAGCACGGGACGCAAGCACATACATACATAACACATTGAAATAATGCGGAATCCAATTTTATCGACTCCAGACATGGAACATTCCTATTGATCCTGATTCCCAAGACGGCAAGGAGCATATATGTAGCCCCATGGCAAAAAGAAAACCCCTGAAGGCTGTGGCCCAGTTTGAACGGTCGTCGGTACCATCACACGCAGTAACTTCATTTATACGCTTTCAGGCCAGTTTTCGTACTATAGATAAGCGAATGGAGTCATTCTATAGAGGTTTAAATGGGTAAATAAAACGCTGTCGCAGGGTATAGAGGCATTTACAGCACAAACCAGCGGCCAGACGGCTACTCTCGAGTCTCGTATGGACTTAATACTTATCGCGCACCGCGCACACAATCAGTACTACACATCGGCTACGTAATAGATATTACCTTGTTCCCAGTCTATGAAGTGAGACAGGGCACTAGGCACATTTCTGTTGGTTACATACTATGTATCATCATGTATGCATTCGGTAAAACACCGAGGAGCACATGTGATATTACCCGCTAAGTGCATCAAAACGTTGGCTTCATGAAGAGACTTCGGGCATTGTCATTTACTTTGGAGCCAAGTCCAGCAAAAAAAAACAAATCTGATCAACGCTGACCGGAATAAAAAGATGCCGTGAACTCCTGCAGATGTGTCAGGGTGTAAAGGATCTGCACAGGGTGAAGATATGCTCAAGAGCCTGCAAGATAGTATTGAGCTACAAGCTAGGGGTCGGATGATAACTGTTTCGATCTCTGCCATCTGGCCTCCCACAATCCATGTGAACAGTGAACTGCCATCGCTAAAAATACCTCTTTCGGTGTGCACGTGTCTCTGCGCGCGCCTCGGCGGTCACTTGCCACTCCCATACGTATACATGATGTCTTGCTCTACCACTGTCTTGTCATTCCCATACGTATACGGTATTCATGATGTCTTGCCTTGCCACTGTCCTCAAGCCTCTGACAAGATGGCACAATACGACACGAAATGAGGGAGCCTTTATGCATCAGAGTTACTCTTTAGCCTCTAGGCTGTCGGTTTGGTTTTTCTGTCAAATTGTCAATTACTCGAACCATATGAAAGTGACTCTTGCTTGTCTAACATCTGTTCAAGATCTTGATTCTTTACTTCCAGCCTTGAGGGCGTGTCTCAGCTCAACAGTCAACTCTCCGCGCTCGCTCAAATTTACCCATCATCATAAAGAAGCAAACACGAAATGTGCGCCTCCGCTGCGCGTCGCCACACGATTTCTTCAGTTTTGTCTAATTATACCTGCCTCTTGAGTTGTTAACGGCGGCAGTCACCTGGAGGGCGGACCGAGACGTCGATATCCGGAGAGAAGTTGGGACAGCCAATTGTCCTGAATGTCCATCCTCTACAGTCAGTTGGGTTCCTCTGGACCATGACCACGCAGCCATCATAGTCGCTCGAGACGGGCCAATAATACGTTCCAGATCCCCGGGGAATGAAGTTGGCGATATTATGCCCTGGATCTCGCCTATTTCAATTTTCCACATCAGTCAAAAGAGCTAGGCTACTAGGTAGCTAGCAGGCGAGCCTACATCATGCTGTGGGATGGAAAACTTACAATCGGACGCAACAGTAAGTATCTCTCGCTTCGAGTGTATTTGGAATTGGGGAGCTTTCTTCAATGGGCTGGATGGCTTGAGGATCGAGGCCTGTTGGGATAGCGTGCACCTGGAGGCCACAGATGGCCACGCTGCCGAGGATAGCGCTGAACTTCATGGTGGCGTTATGATTGAGAAGATTGATATGAGTAGTTGGACAATGGAAGGTGTTTAGTCGGTATGAGAGCTCAATCCACAACAAGACGAGGAGTTGCCTGTCTTTATACTATGTATCCTGGATTCCCGGTGTCAACACTGCAGTCTGCAGGAAGCTTCGGTTTGTTGCCGCTATACTCCGTACGTGCGCCGGGTAAATGTAGAACTGGCTGTCAAGTTCCGCCGTCCGGAGGTCCCGCGAACTTTCATGTTATGATCACAGCGTCTGGCTCTGACTTTTGAGACGCAAGCAAATGGGTCTGCACAGCGTCTAGCTCTGACTTGGGACGCAAGCAAATGTGTATGAATCATTATATCATACCTCACTCAGTACTTGAGTTACGAGTACCACCTGTTATAATCATCACCGCCTGGAACGGCGAGGCATGCTGTTGAAGAAGTGACAAAATGGAGGTACATTTGTCAAAAAGGGAGGTTACATACAACAACCGGTGTTCGCTGGTCGTCACCGACCCAACTACTAATCTGTCGGTTGGTAGCTTATCTATGGGAGAGCGGACGGGATCCCGAGTTTTCTACCACCTGTGGTCGTATGTGATGGGGTCGGGTCAAACGCAATTTATAAATGAACACCGAGCTGTAGAGGTTTGCCGCCGGCAACGGCGGCGAGGCAATCTGGCGATGATGAGCCGGTTAAGCGTAGGTGTATCATACTCCGTACATACTAGTGAGTGACATTTACACGTACGCTGGATGATGTCCTGTATGTACTCCGTACATAGTACGTACGTTATCATCTACATACATACATATCTTTGGGCGGTCATCATAGAATGAGCCACGTGACTTCCGAATCTTCGATTCGAAGTTGTTCATCATTTCCGGGTGGTTGTTGCTGAAAGCTTACAGTCTCACGTTTTGTCAAGTTGTTGGCGTGCGAGACAGCAATAAGGTAAGAGCAAGACGGCCCAGGTGTGAAGTCATGGCAAACGATGTCGACGACAGTGCGATCGAGTGTCGTGCCTTGCGACTCGCTATGTACTTTACAGGGGTAAGGGGAGAATTTTACGAACAATCTCCATCCGTCGGCCGGCGGATTACACATGTGACATCGCCCGTACTCCGTATGTACATGTATATCCACAGTTTTGGGGTCTATTAATCATCAATTGACACTGTGTTGTACACCGCCACCATGTACATACCTGGCATAATTGTAAACTTGTAATCTACGGAGTACATACATTCATTTCAATCATCGTCAACAGACTAATTCAGCTTTACCAATGGAAGTGACTCTTGCCTACCAGGCAGCCTCACATGCGTTCAAAATCATAATTCTTTTCTTCCATCCTTTGGAGCGTTTCCCCTATCAACCCTTTTAATTGCTATCTCAAGTTTACCCGCACGATTGTGATATCTGCCTCATGAGTGCTTATGCGTGGCATTCGTTTGCAGAGCCGATTCCGATGGTGAGAGGCGCAGCGAAGTTATCACATAGATTTGGCACAAATGTCCATCCAGAACAGTCATTTGAGTGTCTCGCGACAAACACCACGCATCCTTTCGTGTCGCCCAAGACATACCAGGGATATACTGAAGTTCCTCTGGGAATGAAGTGGCTGATGGTGTTCCCTTTATTTTTACTGTTCCCACATTAGTCAAAAGAGACAGGCTAGTAGGCGAGCCTATGCAGAACGAAAAACTTACAGTACGGCGCAACAGTAACCATCTCTCGCTTCCAGTGTATTTGAGATTGGAGAGCTTGCTTCAATGGGCTGGATGGCTTGAGGATCGAGGCTTGTTGGGACGGCATGCACCTGGAGGCCATAGATGGCCAAACTGCCGAGGATAGCGCTGAACTTCATGGTGGCGTTGTTGAAGATGAAGATGTTGAAATGAGCAGTTGGACAATAGAGGATGTGTAGCAGGTATGAGAGCTTGGCGCCTACAAGACAAACGAGGCGAGGAGTCTCCCGTCTTTATATCTCGCTGTCGACACTGGTGACTGCAGGAAGCCTCGGCTTCCTGTTTGGCACTACAGAGTAGTGCGCCGGGTAAATGCCTGGGTCCTGACTCAAGTTCCGGAGATCCGCAGATCCGGCGCCGACTACGGAGTCTGGCATGCGAAACAGGCAAATTACATATAAATACATATACATAAACCTACGTACCCGACTTCAGGCAGAGCCATTATTACGGTTGATCTTGAGACAGTCAGGGCCCAAGGGGCATTCACACATGTTTTCTCTCGTCACATAATTCGTAAGAGGTGATATAGCGAATTTTCCTCGAAGATACTTGATCCCAGAATTGTCACAGAGGATACCCTCAATCCGTCGCTTTACCATTGGCTGTGACTTGCCATGTGCAACAAGAATTCACTGTGAAAACGTGTAAGCATTCACAATTGGAGACGTTTCTCCGAGGAGTGAGATACTCTCAGTACGTTCGTTTGCATAGTTAAGGCTCGCATCACCACAAATAGCTTCGTAGATAGAAGATGCAAAGAAAAGATCGCAAAACACAGTTTTGAAAGTTATTCGCTAATGCTATTGCTTGATGGCACCGCGAAGTCCGGACTGGGGGAGCAGTGTATGTAGGTCCGACCGGTTTGGGGGGGCTCTGACTTAGCAGTCACTAGCAGGGCGGACTCCAATCGTGTAAGGGCGAACCAGCTCGTCACAGGTGACTGTTGGTGTAAATGTCCATCCATTACAGCTATTTGCGTTGCGTTTGACGTTCATATAGCAACGTCCCGGGAGAGACCAATGATAATCGCCATTGCCCCTGGGAATGAAGCTGGCGACGTTGTGCCTAGAATCTCGGCTATTTCACGTCATCAGTCACGGCCGATTGTCGAACGAGTTTAGAAGTCGCAGAACTCACAACCCTATGCAACAGTATCCGCCTCTCTCTTCGAGTGTGTTTGGGGATCTTGCGTCAAATTTCATGTCCGCAATGGCGGTAGAGTCGGCTGCTGTAGGGATGGCGTGCACCTGGAAAGCAGAGATGGCCAAACTGCTGATGATAGCGCTGAACTTCATGGTACCGGTCTTGGGAGAGGAGAAGAAGTAAAAGAAGAGTACCTAGTTTGAACGAGTGTGTTTTGATGGCGTGAGTTGAGAGCTCGAATCACAAGACGATGTGAGAAAGTTCTCGCTTTTTTATAATGTGAATTCTGTAGATATGTTCCCTTTGTCTGTACAGCATTCGTCTTTGACTGGGGATGCCTGCAAATTAGGAGGATTGCTTTACGCCCGTGTCATGATACCTGGCACACGGTGTATCACGACTCCATCTTCAATTTCATTTTCTCGTTCTCGTTCAGCAAAGCATGTTCCGGCTGGTTTTTTGAAACATCAAGAAGCCAGTCACTAACCGTAAGGTATCTTAGCATTCTCATCAGAACATAAAGCTACCCGGTATGACTTACAGTGTTGACGCGGTTTTAAGTTTGAAGGCGAGCGCTTTCCTCTCCTCGCCTTGGTGATGTGGTTCAAATCCCCAACTCACACACTAGATATGCCTGTGCCATTATCACCCACCGACGACAATGGACGAAGACGGGTTCAGGAGCTCTGGGCAAAAAGTTCCAGCTAAACTCAGATACCCTTCCCTACCAGCCTAGGTAGGTTCAAGGTACCTAGGTATGGACAATGTGCTGCTCAACACGAACACAAGATCAACTTCATGGCAGTTGTCATCGGAACCCAAGAGACTGAACAAAAAGGACAGAATGTCACGACTTAATCAGTCACCAGGATGTGTTGTACATACATAGGAGGTAGGTAGGTATACATTTGTACCTGATGGATTCGAGCTTTAGGCTCCGAGTCTCCGACTGCCTAGCGAGACCCACGCGCGCGGCGCAGCCGTCTGGCGGCTGGCCTGATTTGTTGATTTGTGCTACACACCTAGAGGTATCTTTGTGTAGGTGGGTCGAGACGTCTATTTTAGGTTAGTCGCTGAGGCAATTGGTCCGTACCTTGTAGGTATCTACATAGGTACCTTCCGAGTCCTAACTACCCTTAGGGTACCTATGTACCTAGGTACCTGTAGGTGGCTGAGAGGGGGCTTTTCCTTCCTTTCTCTTCAAGTTTGTAACAAACATATCGACGTTAGACTGCAGTACATACCTCTAGCACTCTAAGCCCGATCCCTTACAGTGCATAAACGTCATTCAAACGGACCATGCCCGCCATATCGGAAGCAATGCCGGGAATATAATCGACGGTGTCGATGGATACCCTTGTCAAAGAAATATGAGGTATGCCTTGCAGAATGGAGAGAGCAGCGGACGAGGCAGAGGAGTCACGCCGGGAACGAGAATCCATGGAGGATGGGAGGCCGCAGCCATACGATAGCGGCTTTCCGAACTGAAGATACGACCGGCCAGCACGAGTCTCGGTACAACCGAAGCGCTGAGCGATATCCAGCGGCTTCTCAATAGCTCGGTTCAGAGATAGAAGGCACTGCCCACCGACAAGGCTTTTGACGGGGACAAGGAGGACTTCGCCACCTGGCGTTGGGTTTTGGAGCTGAAGCTGCCAGTCGATGCCAGTCGATGCCAGCTTCATTGGGGAATGGTGGAGCAATCGTACTTCATCAGACAAAGCCTCAGTCTCGCCATACGAAGACGAGTTGCGGTCTTCTACAATGAGGGTACAATGAGGGGGCTTCACACGTTCATGAAACCCGAACCTTTCTTGAGTACCTCGCGACACTGTACTCGGGCCTGTGACAAGAGGATCGCGCCTCGTTAGAGCTGATACTGATTCAGCGGGAATAGGATGCACCGTTCGACGTCTTCTTTGTCCGTTTCGAATACCTGTTGTTGCGAGCGGGCGGACTGAATTGGCCAAATGGGTTGAGTTTAGAGAAGCTTTTCGGCGGCCTCGATAGCCGATTCGAGATTTTTCTTTGGGCGCGACGTATCTGGGCGAGACAACGATGCTGCGGTGAGCCAACTACAACGCATCGCCGAGAGCCGAGAGGCCTCGAGTTCGCGAAAAAGACGAAGGCTCAACAGGACGCCCTTTCCTCCTAGTACCTGGAATTTGGAAATACCGATGAGGGATCCTGGTGCGGGCGGGGACGTCAGGATGTCTGGTGTAAGCTTTACCAGGTTCACGGACAAGAAGGCTACCGACAACCTGGTGAAATGGTGTTGCATGAACTTCACGAGTAGAGATGGTCCGCCAGGCAGTGCTTTAGCTACGACAAGAAAAAACGGCACCGGAAGGCGCAGTGCGGCCTCTCATCACCTCAACGGCCTGAAACCATGGCATTGGTGCGCGTCGCTAAGGTTGTGACGGACACTTCCTTGCCTCGGCAGTATATATTGGGAATGCTTTGAATAGCGAAAATGTCCATCGTGCTTCATGCTGCGGAACACTAGCTGATAGATCATAGTACGTACTACGATCACAAGGTACTTCCGGGCCCATGCGTCCGACGGTCGGGCGACGAATACTCCAACATTGGCTCTTCTGGGCTATGTTTACGGATGACGTGCTCGTCGTGCTTGCAAGGAAGAGAGTACCTAAGTCCTAAGTATTCGGCTGTTGGCTACCAAATTTAAGGAGATCAACACGATACAGGCACTGACGTCAAACACGCTGCCAGATGAAAGACATAGTCTCTCACCTACCTGCAGTGGCTCAAGACCTCGCGGGTATAATTCGAAAAGCGAACGCGGATGCACCCCCCCGCATCGAGGCAAGGTAGAGCACCACATCCGGTTGAAGCGAAGTCAGGGTGGGACAGTGCCGGAGTTACCTTGGGCGCCCTGATGAAATATGCCCATGGAGCGGATGATATAGATTCGGAAATAGATCATGAACCAGTGGATAAGATTTGAGTCCAAGCTTCCTCGTCGTCCGCGGCAACCCCTGTGCTCCTGGTGAAGGCCTGATGATGGCGATTTTGCGTGGACTACCGGACATTGAACAAAATCACAGAGCATGACCGATGTTCTATTCCCTTATCAAGAAGACCCTTGCGTTCTTCGGTTTCTGGCACTGCGTGTTAGTTTACGAAGCTTGACGTGTGAGCAGCATTCCAACTTCTCCGGGTGGCAGGACTCCGACGCAGGACCGAGGTGCGCCCGCAACTTTCTAGCAGTGTATCAATGGTGCGCTGAGCGACGCCTTGGGAGACTACGCTACGAAGTTTCTGGATGACATCACGATCTACTCGGGCGGCTCAAAGAAGGATCATTGCCGTATGGTACGCGAGGTCCTGGGACGGTTGTAAGCCGCGGCGGCGCGGGTCTCCACTTAGATATCAAGAAGTGCGACTTCGCTGTCACGGAGGTAAAATACTTGGGATTCATCGTCCAGGCAAATTGCGGCTATCCGGGAGTGGGAGCCGTCGACGAAGGTGAAAGGGGTACGGAGTTTCCTGGGGTTCGCGAACTTTTACCTTGAGTTCATCTCGAAGCCCTCGGAGCTGGTAGGACCGCTCCTCGCCTTGACGAAGAAAGGGGCGCCGTTCGTCTGGCCGGACGCTTGTGTGGCCACTTTTGAGTTTTGAGCAGCCCAAGACGGCTTTCATGATTGTTTCCTGTTTTGTCGCAGTAGGGCACGGAGAGAGAGACAGTCATGGAGGCCGATTCCTCCGGAAAGCTATTGGCGGGTGTCTATCGCAGTACGATGTGGTGAGGGTCTTGCGACCAGTGGCTTCACACTCAGCCTCAGTGCCTCACAAGGGCGCAGCGGTATTACGAACGACAAAGAGCTCCTAAGAATTATCTCGAGTCTTAAGGCGTGGTCCGCGGAACTGCGCAGTGTAACCGCTGGGCGCCCGTTAATTATCACGGACCATAAGAGTTTGGAGTACTTCACAGCGCCAAGGAAAATGTACCTGTGTACATACATACATATTCCCAAACGAATATAGAGCCTAATCTTCGAACCATCGGACAGCTTGCAAGCGGAGATATCGTTGCATTGAAGATCGGATGAACGACTCATGAGGTCGGACTACATACATAGCCTACGATGCCCTGCGGCTCTCATCGTCGTTTGAGAAGGCGAGAGAGTCCGAAATATTGCAGACTCGTAATCTACAGAAAACGAAGTGAAGTGCAGGGGGACAGGAGGATTGCGACTCACGAGTCACGACAGACAGAAAGAAAGAATACGGAACACATGGAGGAATAAGGATACGTAATCCGTATATAAACACAACTGGCCCTTTGGACCCTTGCGTTTGGCGTTCCGCCTTTTCCTCTGAATCTATGGAGTATACATACGTATTTCCTGATCTCGTTGGCGTGGCACAGCCACAACCGCAAAAGTCTAGACTCTTCGAGAAGACTGCGCGGCTTTTAAGTTTTTCGTTTACAACCAGCAAATTAGTTCGCTCGTATCAGGCGGCGAAGCTTAAGTAAACGTGTTCATGATTCATCCTTCTTCCGCAGGCCCAAAAGGTGTTCAAGCAGTCGTAACTTTCTGCCCAGAGCTCCTGGACCTGTGTGTTGCTCTTCATGGGTGACCATGGTATTACTGCCAGTATGAATCATCAAGGAAATGAGAAGAAGTATGTAGCTGGAGCAAGTGTATTTGGTGTGCTACGTGTGGGCTGCGAAGTCACAACTTACAAGGCGAGCAGAGGAAGTTGCTCTCGCTCACGAGTCACCCTCTCGCGTCAACACTGTAAGTTGGGGTATATCGAGATGCTTTGTACATTATGTATAGCTGTAAGTGTGACTGGAGAGCTAAAACCAATTTGACAAATAACGCTCTATGTGCTGCAGCAAAAATGTGCGGGAAGTTGAACCATGCCCTGCAGAGACTTAGAATTGAGTCGTGATCACTGGCGCACCATGCGTGCTCCAGGGACATGTCATGACATGGGCGTAGGGCAATAATCCTGATTTCCAGGCATCCCTGATCAATAAAAATAATAAGAAAGCGAATATAGCTGCGATGGTCTGGGATTTGCCCATACCTCCGCAACGTACTGCGTAAGTGTCAATTGTACGGAGTACAGAGTCGAGATACTTGTATAATGCGTGTTCTTTTGTCGACGACTCGACGTCTGCGTGGCGCAACGAAATTGGGTCCACGACTAGCCCTCGCCGCTCGAGGTCAGGCCATTAATCTATAGCTATACAAGATTTGACAAGATATAAAGGCGACCAACTTCCTCACCTCGTCTTGTGATTTAAGCTGTCAACTCACACATCAACCACACCCGTTCAACTACTACTTTTCTTCCCACAATACCGGCACCATGAAGTTCAGCGCTATTCTCAGCAGCTTGGCGATCTCTGCTCTCCAGGTGGTGCATGCCCTTCCTACAGAAGCCGACTCTGCTGCCATCGAGAACATTCACGCAAGATCCCCAGCTACACTCGATGAGAGAGGTACATCCTGTTGCGCAGTGTAGTGAGTTTTGCGTCATAGGACTCGTTAGCCAACCGGCCGTAACTGATGAGGTGAAACAGCCAAGATACTCTGCACAAGGTCGCCAATCTCATTCCCAGGGGCTTTGGCGAATATCGTTGGTCTCTCCCGGGACGTTGCTCCATGAGCGTCAAACGGAGCGCATATAGCTGTAGTGGATGGACATTTACACCAACAGGCTGTGACGAGCTGACCCAGCCTTACTCGATTGGAATCCGCCCTTTGAGTAACTGCTAGATCCGAGCATTTCTACACCGACCAGATACACTCCTCCACGATGCCATTATGCAGTCGCGTTGTATGGGAGCTTTCAACACTGTATATAATCAGCGATCAGTTCTTAATCTGCGTAGCCACTAGCGGTGGTGCGAGCTCCAGGATGGAAATGAAAGTATTCAGAATGGCTCGTTGCTTCAGGAAGACTCTTTGGTGGTGGAACTTTGCACAGGATGCGTTGAGGCCCGACTCCCGAGAGATACTTCGGAATTACTTCCGCGCATCAAATCGTGGGCAGTTTTGCGCAGAAAACTTTCGTTGCACCATAGCAATTATGTAACAGAGAAGCGATGGATTGAGGCATTTCTTTGTGCAGTGTGAGAATTGTGATATCAGGTATTTTCAAGCAAGGTTCATGATAAATACTCCGTATCGCTCGTGTGAAATGAGTCCGCCAGAGTCCTTTTGAGAGCCAAAGCCAACTATTGTGTTTCGTCTTGATCATCTATATCGTTCCAAGCCCCGAGATATCGGCCATGCAGCCGCGGAGAAGAATGTCATCGGATATGATCGAAGTTCAAAGGCGAATATAAGCTGATCAAGGTGTTAAGTAGTGCTGGTGATCCTTTCTTGACCATATACGGATGGATCACGCGTGACGAAGGCGCATCATGCATGATAATGCCTTGGGAGAGTGATTTCCCACACCGAGTCTCATCAGACATTGCAAGAGCTTTGTAAAAGAATGCGTTTGAATGTAAGTGACTTCAGGATCTTTTGCGTGTTATTTCCATTGTAGGTCTGGGGTTTGTTCGTTTGGACAGGATTGAAATGGGCAATAGAGAATCAAGCTTGAGCCTCCACGAGGCAAGAAAGCAAGGAGTCAGGACATAAGAGTCTTCTCGGTGGAAGAGTTCTGAGTGTAGACCGGTGTTGGTATCAGTCGATGATTCTGAAGTTGTCAGGTTCTTTTCATCCTGCCGGATGGTTTGCCGAGGCTGGTCTGACGAAGAAGCTTCGCACTTCTTGATGGATTTCACGGAGTTGCTGGTAATAGTCGCAGATATTGTCTTGATTGCGCCGATCATCGACCTGCAAATTTCGGGCCCAGGCTTCGATCATCTCATAGGCATCTTCCATCTGCTGATTGAGACTAGAGATGTCCATGAAGCCAATAGGCTCTAAGTCCTGGAGTAGGTCTAGGGATTCGCCAGTGGCGACTCCGAATTTTGGAGAGTTTCACAGGGCGATCTGTCCTCCACATGCGGCCTTTGCCGTTGTAACTTGTGGCAGCACGACTGTGTAAGAGTCAAGACTCAAGACTGGTGTATGTAAGCCATTGTTGGCTTCGCTTCGCTTCACCGAAAAACCAAGGAGAGCGGCGGATCCTCTCAGCTCTGTATTGTTGTGTTTGTTATAGATGAAATTTGCAGCCAGACAAGTACATACGACCATAGGTGGTAGAAAACTCGGGATCCCGTCCGCTCTCCCATAGATAAGCTGCCAACCGATAGATTAGTAGTTGGGTCGGTGACGACCAGCGAACACCGGTTGTTGTATGTCGACTTCTTTTTTTGCCAAATGTGTTTCCATTTTTTTTTCCCCTGGTACTTAAAACTTAAAAGTTAGGATTCTCGTCCATCTTTTGCCATGACTCTCGAGTCTCCTGTTTCCTTGGCCTCTCTTTGGGTACCCGGCCAGTTCTTCTCTAGATTGGAATCTACTTAAAGGTTTGGCTCTCATATGGTCTTCGACGTTAATGCTACTCAACGTGACCCGAAGATGCCCATCATATACGATGTTTAAGCTACGAGCCGATATAATGGACTGTATTCGGCCACCAGCCAGTCAGACAAAATGAAGCCGATTCTTTTGGCTCGTGAGTTTTCCTAAGGCTGCCGTTTCTGTTTCTGAACACTAGTTGCAAACAAGGCTTTCTATTGGTGACGCAATTATTCGCGGGTACATACATTACAGTCTCTGAAGTTGACGGACGGGAAATCAGGAGCGGGCCTTCCAAGCTGAAGTTGAAGGTGCAACTTCAATGCAAGTACATAGCAACTTCGAGCTAACGAGACTGGCTAATTATCGGGTCAAAACCGTTTACGAGGCAGGGCACAGTGCACTCGTCATATGTACATAGTCTGCTTCGGGGCGCAATTCATACGGTGGTCAGGATTCTTTGTGTCATTCCGACGCAAAGAGACGCGGTGTTAAGAAGAAGGCCCTTTCTCGGAGGGTATACAAAAAGTTCCCCTCCCAACGCATTCTCCACTACCCTGTCCTAAGTGGGGCTTGAACACAATTGGCCAGTGTCAAAGTCAAGTGGAGTCCGGT